>JAESVK010069482.1:0-10866 GCA_017140935.1 Hamamelis virginiana
GAGAGAGAGAGGAGTAGTTCTTACAATTTGTGACACTAATCTTAAATTCATTACCCATACTAATCATGTTTATAGGTCAAATAAAATTCAATAATAAAATTAGTATGTGGATTTTGGGGTTAAAACATGTAATATCAGTAGATTGTGCATATAGCAAAAGGTTTCATGACCTTGGTATCGGCATCCTTTTACGTAATGTCATTTAAAACTACACTTGTGACATCGTGACTGTATATGCAACTATGACCACAACCATGATTTGAAACACTGCATGAGATAAGAGGACAAAAAATTTGACCTGATGCGGTTGAAAATCAGCTGGACGTTGCTCATCGGATTCCTACAGACAATGAACCAGTTAACTTCCCGGATTTTATCCGGCGAGGAAACTCCGACGATCAAGTCAGAAACAAAATTCTCAATTGATGGAGTTTTAGGGCTCAATAATGCGTACCTCTCTTGGGATGTCCCCTCCTTTTATAGGTAATTGTGGATGATTTCCTCTTTCAAGATTAACTCTATCCCCTTGAATCTAGGGATCAACAACTCCTCAGTGATTAACATTATCTCCTTGATTCATGGGATCAATAAATCCTTTGACTTTATCCGAAGATTACGGGTTATTCAGGAGTTATCCGATAACTCAAAATTTTAAATATCCCCCATCAAGACCCATAGTTAGAATTATTAAATTGTGTAATGATGTTCTTTTTTCCTAAAATTATCATGTCCAAATGCTAGTTCTGTATAATTTCTATTCATGTTCTTTCACAGAAGACGTATCCTTACACTCTTTTCAAAAATTATCCACGGCTGCTCAAGTAATAGTGATCAAACAAATTATGGTGGTCTTTCCCCAAAATTCTGTCAAGCATTTTCCCTTAAAATATTCATTCCTTGGGAAGTCAAGAGAGCAAATTACCCTAGTACTATGAAATAACCAAAGTGTTATTGGCAATATGTGAGAAGATCTTCTGTGCTGCTCTCATGACTGTACTCAACTAAATTTGGAATAGTGGGACTTATTCGGATTATCTTTAATTTTAATCAGAATTGTTCTTGCTGTGTTGGATCCTGTGGGTGTCGTTCACCATAAGCTTCTGAACTCTTGAATGTTTATATTTTGCATTTTCTTCCTATATATATATATATATATATATATATATATATATATATATATAATTAATGAAGATATACCTCATTTATGTGTCACTAATCCTATTGTCAGCAGACTGAAATAGAAATTTTCTTATTTTATTTCTTTCTTGAGATTGTTATTGCTCCAGCTGTCATACTGATGGGCTTTTCTGATGGTCTCTTTCCTTTTTCTTGATGTGCCTGTTCTCATGAGGATTGCCTCTCTATAGTGGATATATGTAGGTATCTAATTATCTGTCTAATTTTAATTATTGCAGCTCCAACTGTGCAGTTGATGTTCAGTTCACATCTGACCAAATCCAAGGCAGAAAAGTTTAGGGGGCACATTTTACAAGCATTTGAATCTGTTCTTGGGTCCCTAGTGACAGTTGAAATCAGATGTGATCTAAGGAAAGATGGAGCGGGGGCTAATGTGCCACTTATCTTACCGGCTTCTGAGGGTGGTTCATCTCAAATGGCTATAAACCCAGAGTCTATTACTGACAACAGGATGCATAGGGCAGGATATGATGATATTAGCAGAAGGGTTCCAAAACAAAGAGATGTTAATGGGTTTGGTTCAGTGCAAGCCCAACAGTTGCACACTGACTCCCTTGAAATGGGAAGGAGTGAAATTGTTGAGATAGTAGCTTCTCCCAGAGAATCCAAATTTAATGAGCATGTTGATAACAATGTACAATCTGATAAAAGAGGTTTGGAAAAGGCTGGGGAAGCAGCATCTTCACATAAAAAATCTACCATGGCTTCTCTCCCAGAAAGAAGAAAATTTGGGGAACAAAATCAGAGTCAGAGCCTAGTAAGAGGCAAAGTGTCCCTTGCACATGTTATTCAGCAGGCAGAAGGATGCTCACAGCGAAGTGGATGGTCAAAACGTAAAGCAGTTTCTATTGCTGAAAAGCTTGAACAAGAGAATCTGTACGTATTGCTTTATTCTTATCCCTGATTTTTCTGTCTTTTCTAATTCTTAATCTCTTATAATATGTATATGTGTAAATTGAGAACCAAAAAAAAAAAAAAAAAAAAGACTCAACCTCAACAAGCCATTCAATAATGCTTTCAACTGAAAAACAGATTTATTTGGTAACAACTGGCAACTAGCAACTAGCAACTAGCAACAGATTCACCGCACAAATTTGAACTAATTTAGGTCTTTTTAAAAAAAAAAAAAATATCAATCAATACTTCTATTTCACTAAGTATTTTTTAGATTAAGTAAAGGTAAGAATGAAATAGAAATTCTCTTTTCCTTTGAAATTCACATCTCTTGCATTTTTTTTTTCTTTTTTGAAGGATTTATTGTGTTGAGTGGTAATAGTGGCCTCCAAATATTTGGCCATCTAAAAACTTATAATCATGGTGGGAACGTATATTATTGTAAGCTATAATCAATGGAACCATTTGAATAGTTAAAAGTGTGTTAGTTGTGCTTGTATATGAGGAATTCTACCGTGGCGCAGATATAAATTGCTGTCCAGACCTTAATAAACTTCGATTTTGTTGCTTTTCAACAAAATCATATGCTTGGAATGGAAGAAATTCCCTCTTGACCTTCTTCGTATTATTCTAATCTCTAATCTTCCATTTTCCACTCCTTTGGTGAAACAATTGCAATTGTTTCCACCATTCAGAGGCTCTTCCCTTAAGGTGACTAGATGCCAACTCCACCTTCTTTGTATTTGGTACTTCATAGCAATGAAATACTCTCTCAAGAGTATTTGGTACTTCAATCGTTATTATTTAGTGATTATTGAAAGGTCATTCTGTCACCATTTTGTATGCTGGTACACGATCAAAGGTTGTACATTTTCCTGCATTATTTTACAGTAGTAGATCTATATATTTTTAAAAAATTTTATTTTGTTAAACAACACTAGTAGATCCAAGAATTGTTCTTTGATTCTCCAATGCAAAAAGTCATCAGCTTTTAGTCTTCGTGTGAACCTACAATTTTGATTAACTAGTGTTCATTGAATGGTCATTATGCTGTCATCAAAGCTCTTTTTATACTTTTTAATTTGTTAGAGGCATGGAGGCTGTTTGGTTTTGTGTCCAAAAACAGTGTTTATTCTCAGAATTGCGAAAAACAGAAAACATGTTTGGGAACACATTGAAAACTGTTTCTTTAAAATATTTTCCAAAAATGGCCCAAAGTTTCTTGCTATTTCATTTCTGGGAACTCTTTTGTGGAAACGGAAATAAATAGGCCCTCAATCTTTCCTTTCAATTTGTTCTTTTTCTGGGTTATATTTTTAGAGACTTTGAATTGGCTCTTACATTGCCTTATTTTACAGGAGATTGGAACCTAGATCAAGAAGCTTGCTTTGTTGGAAAGCATCTAGAGTAACTCGTCGAAAGGTAATAGCATGCTGGATTTCCATTATCATCCTATAATGGACTTTTGAGTTTTGCTCTTTCTGAGCCATATACTGGGTCTTTGTTACTTCCGATGGCTCTATTGATTGTGAAGTCAGCTACCTAGCTAACCTTCATAATTAAATACCGTTACTGTATAGGTAGATTTCATTGTGAAATACCTATTGCTAGATAATTCACGATCTTTCTACTTAAATAGGATTTCCCCCACTTAATGGATAACGATTTGCTACCAATGGGGAATTGCTTTTCATCTTAAATTTTATTTTTATGTTCAAAATAAAAAAGATAATGATTGAAATTTTCTGCCTAATATTTGTATCTCAGAAGTAAGATAAGAAAGAAATAATGATGAATGATAAAAATGACTTTCATCTCGCACGGCTCCTAAGTGATAAAAGAAAGAAGATTATTATATTATCTATCTAATTAGATAATAATATTAGATAATAATAATGATATCGAATCATAATGAATTGAAAGAATAGGGGATTTCTGTATCTATCAGAAAAACTGAACAATTGTCACTGGAAGTAATTAAATTATGGATAGTGACGATATTGATGCTAGTGACGATATCGATCGTGACCTTGATACGGAGCTGGAGCTGCAATAAAAAAAGACCCACTGTTCCAATTTCATCTCTATCGAATTTTAATATCAGAATAGTGGATATAGTCATGATTCAATGGATCAGGTCCACTTACTTTTTCTTTTGTTGATTTCTAATCTTTACAATGGTTGCAATGACTTGAATCCATGTATGAATTGAAAAAGGCACATTATTTAGACTAAAAGAGTACAAAAAATCTGTACTTTATTGTTTCATAGGAATGGCAGTAGGACAGATTCAGTATATGGCAGGATCACCATGTTACTGTCATACAGGTTGAAACCTCATACTATCATGCCTCCCCATCTAGTTGTACATTAGTGTGGGCAGGCTGGGGTAGGGTGGGGTTGGGTGAGTGCCGAAGAGACATAACATGATAATGCTGTATAAGGTAGATTCGTCTTAATATATATTTTTGTTGGTTGTTAGTAACTTAAAATATTTTTTATGCATTAAACATTGATAGCGTTAAAATTTTCAATTAAAAAACAGAAAAATATTAAAAAATGAAAAATGAGCAAACAAGGCACTATAGGCAACCATCAATGATAAGAATATTTAAAATGATCAGAACATTTTTTTCTTAAAAAAATGATTCGAATATTTAGAATAGGGAAAATGAGGATGCAAGGTATTAGAGGCAGGTATTTACCCAAGGAAGAAAAAAAAAAGGCTCTAGAGGCATAAGTGTGTGAACCTATATTTATCAATATTAACTGGAACGAGGTGGATGAATATTTTAAAAGCCTTTACTTTAACTAATCTATTGCCAGCACCCATAACAACAGGCTTGAGTGGGGCAATGACCCTGCTTAACTTGCCCCATTGCCATCGTTACTGTGTGCTGCTTTGATGTTTAATGTAGAGATTGCTGTTTATATGTTTTGGTTTTAATTTTTACTTCTGGAAGGAGCAGCGACAGTGATTACTTTTTTCTTTTGAGGTAGGTATTTGTTAGTATTCATCAATCACAAGCACCACCATCATTGAATAACTCATTATAAGTGCTTAAGAATTTATATAAACGTTTAAGGTATAAACGTTTTAGGCATACTACTCATATCATGTTCTGTAGTTCTGCTTCAAGTCCTGTTTGCGGTCATGTGTTTAGTAAAATAAATATTAAAAAGAAAAAAAAAAAAGAACCAAGAATTTGTCGGAACTCAGAAGAGAATCTTGTCATATTATAGAATGACAAGATTTGCCAAGTTTTGGATTTTGACAGGGAAATTGGGTAAAATGTTCAGTGTGATTATTAATTAGTTCACTTAAATAATAACTTACTTTTGGTGATTCATACGAAGTGCTCATGAATTTGTTTATCTGCAGCTTTCAAGATTGAAAATTAGGACGCGGAAGCCACGATCCTTGCTGAAGCTCATCCCCTGTGGGAAGTGTCTCTCCGCTAAATCTCCAAGGTAGTACAAGAAATAATTCTGGATGGCTGTGAAGGCTTCCATGGGCGACCTCAATTACATTGCTTATATTTAATGATGTTCCTGCTAGTTACAAGGTCAATTCTATCAATCAAATATTTTTCTTTAATAAAATATGAATTATATTAGCGACTGGAAATTGTAGGAAAGAAGAAAAGAAATAGTGCAGCCTTTTTAATGAATTTTCATTATTTTTGCAATTGCTCATATTTTTAGGCCTTATTTATCCTTCATTTAAAAGTATTGCATCCTTCTACTATAACTTGTGGTTTTAAATTATGGTATGTTGGACACTTCTATCAATGATAATAAATGATTAGCGTATTGGATACATTGATACAACACACTTGTCTAAGTACATGTGCCTCTAATTGAGTTTGTATGCCTCTAAATGTATACCTTGATTAACTTGCAAAACACGTATATTATGTGATCTTGTAACATGTATATTGGATATTGTTGTTGGGGTTATTATGAAGTAATTACATTTTTATCTTATGTTTTGTCGGTGATGCATTGAGGTTCAAAGGCATGTTATATTGTTTATGAACTCTCATATTTATAGTTGTGTCCCCTGGCCTAGATTTTGAGTAATCTCCATGTCCAACACCTTACATTGTTCTTGTGGATTGACACCTATGTTTGTATCCACATAGCATAACGTTAAAAAACTCTTTAGATTTTCATAAAATCCCATGAATGATTTTCACTTCTTATGCAGCTAATGCTCGAGCTTGTTTGGGAACTTTGAAAACTGGATCTGGCCAGTTCTGATCTCTTTCTGTTGTATGGTTTTTATGTAAACCAGCTTATGCCTTATTTTCTGAATAGGATTGAACTAATTTACAGAAAAAAGGTACTTACCAAACAGTACTGAATAAAAACCAGACAGACTTATTCTCAGCTGGTTAGGTTTTTAAGTTTGCCAAACAGTCCCAAATCTCAACCATGTATACATACTTAGGTTTGGTTATAAATTTCCATGAACTTTGACAAATTATATCAACTTCTATAAACGAAAATTATATCTATTCCCTCAATTGACTAGCTTACCTGTAGTAGAAGTTTAAAGGCTTTCCAGTTTTGATTTCCTAAAATAACATCATACATGATTTAGAACAAATGCCCTCACAATAATAGACAGATGTCTAGTTTTACATTCATCAAACCTCTCAAGATTTGGGAAAATTGGCATTAGGTTTTCCAAATAATCTTAATGTTGCACATTGTGCTTCTTTGTCTTTTACATGTTGAATTTTTTCATGCCAAAAAATGGGTATTTGAACATTGCTACTAGGCTTCTGGCAAAAATAAAAAGAAACATTGCTACTAGGCATTCATAGAGTAGGTTGTCTCCCCACTCCCAATCCAAGTGCATACTTTTTATCTTGTTTAAATGAACTTTCCCAAGGGAAGTCCAAATTTTTAGAACTAATGCATCCATTTTCATCATTTTGTGAAATATGTTGCATAAACAGATGCCTAATTCTCCATCTGAGCATGTCTTTTCAAACCCAAAATACTCATATAGTCATAACACATGTTGAAATGAAATGATTGTGAAATTTAACTTAGGCTTCGCTTGGATCTCAAAGAGAGCGAGGAAAATAAAAGGAAAATGCTGAAAATTATATTGAAATAGATTTTCTTTCCAAGCATTCTTAAACTTTTTTTTTTACCCCTCCTTTGCTCTCTACTCTTTCCCGAGAACCAAACAGAGGCTTAGTGACATGGGAGCTGGAATGGGTGCCAAGATGTCCACAAGTCAAGGATCTTAGGGTGGAAGAATGTAGGACTTTTGCTCACAGCCCTTTATTTTCCTTGGACCACTCTCTCTTTCTGGAATTGTTCCATCAATACCTTAGAATCCTATACTAAACAAAGTAAAATGAAAAGTCACTTCTGAATATGTGCTCATGAAAAGTTTTTTTTAGAATCCCTTGACCAACTTTATCTATAGAGAGAGAACCTCAATTGATAATAAAAAATAAAAATAAAAGAAAAAAAGGAAAGTGTTGTAATATGGCCACCAGTTTCTCAGCTTATAGTTATGGCAATTTTCTTGACTATTGAAAAGGGTTGCAACTTTGCTTGGACTGGGCTGGTTTCACATTAATCAGAACCAAATTGATGGTTGATGTATATAATCAACTGAGAGATGATTGAATCGGGGTGAAGCCAAATTTCATTTGACCTAGCACCTAAGGGCTTAGTTAGAAATTTTGAAAATTGGATCAGGTTATTTTCATTTTTTTTTTGAATAAATTAGTCTAGATTTAGTTTGGAAAAACTGTATTTATGCTTTATTTTCTGTCTAAAACTTACCAAATAACGATGAAATAAAAATCAGTCTATCATTTTCAGCTGCCAAAATTTTTATGTTTACCAAATATCCTCAAGTTAATTTGTAATTTTAACTCCAAGGGTTTGTCCAAATAGCCTTTGGGACGAGCCATCAACTTGGATGTCTTGGAATTGAAATTTGGCAGCCTCTTGAAGTAAAGTTATATGAATAGTTTTCGTGAATCCTCTGGTCTTGATATGAATTGCCTACTTTTGACCAGAATAAAGAGAGAACTTAGGTTGGTGCATGCAAGCTGGCTATCATATCCCTTACCACAATACCCAAAAAAAATAAAAAAAAAAAGAATGAGAGGATTTGGTTGGTTCAAATGAAAATTTAGAAACAGACAGTTTGTTCAGAAAGAAAGGCATTCAACACAACCCGTAATATACTGATATGACAGTTGACATAGAACATAAGATTGTCATTAGGCCACAAGCGCTCGTATCGGATGGTTAATTTGACAACTTCCTGGATGGAACCCTCCTCCTTAATTTACTCCCAAAGATTTTTCCAAATACTATTGAGTAATGTCAAACAACATGGCATGAAAATGAAGCCCGGGAATTGAATGTGAAATCAAAATCATTTTCCAAATTTCCATTGCAACAGTCCAAAATATAATTAATACTAATTTGTTGACTTCCGGAACTTTCGTTTATGCATGACACAGTCGCAGACCATGATTGCCGAAGATTGTAGTTTGAATCTCACCGTGGTCGGCCCGTTTTGAATTCGGAAAGTGATGGAGTGTGTGAACCGTGAAGCCATTTTTTTTTCTACTTTACAGAAAGACATTATTGCTTTATTCAACAAGTCAATAAAGAAAATTTATGATCAACAATTATTCTGATACCAATGCCCACAATTGAGAGAGACAGAGAGAGAGAGAGAGAGAGAAATGTTCTATGCTTTGAAGTTAGGACATAGGGGGGGATTCAAGGACAAAGGAAGGTGTGGTGGGGAGTTATGGTTACCCTACCACCTTGTGTGATTATGCAATCATGTTCTATTCCATGTCCCCGTTTGAAGGGAAGCACCCTCTCTCTCTCTCCATCTGGTAATACAACACTACATGTAGTAAAAAATGCTTATCTTCTCGTAAAGACGTAGATTTCACTAAATGTGAATGAACGTAAATGAAGATGAAATATTTTTCAAAAATGTAATAAAACTTAAAATTTCTTTTTTACGAGAACGTCCTCACATAAGTTAGATGCGGTTTTTTAGCGACTTTAAGGTGGGTATTGTTGAAAATTGGCATTTGGATTGAATATTCTTCCTATATATGTCATGCATGCCAAAAATCACAGTGATCCGACGATCGTTTTTTAAAATGTAGACTGTAAAAAATTATAACAGTATCTAATGGTTACAGTTCTTTACAATCTGTATTTTAGAAATCGAGAGCCAGATCACTGTGAGATTTTTGACATACATGACATACAAAGGAAAAATATTTAATCTAATAGTCAGTTTTCTAAAGTTCTCATCTTATATTGATTAAAAACTCATGTCCTCACGTTAATTAGGACGTCTTCGTACTCAATTCAACTTATATGTAAGTAATGAAACCCACGTAATTTATCATCAGACCTAGATGAAATCTTGGATAATCTCCTTTGTTGAAAAAAAAAAAAATTGATTTCATTTGCTTCATCCCATTTGCGTGATATATATATACCTTCACTTAGAAAGAGATACATTGGAAATTGTCAAGATTTGATTCAATTTAGTGAATGCTTGCTTGGTTAGTAAAGCTTATTGGTTATCTCTACCACCACTACTGCTAGAATGCTAGTTTGCCACTAAATTTCACCTTTTTTTTTTTTTTTTTTTTTTTTTTTTTTGAGTTTTTGACCAAAGTAATCTAGCATATTAAAATATTTTTCAAAATGATCTAATTAGAAACATATTTTTCAAAATAACGAATAAAGTACATTTTTTCACATAGAGCCGCGGTTTCAAAATGTGGTTTTAGACTTTTAGTTTAGATTAGCAGAAAGCATTGTGAGAAATACTTTCTAAACAAGGTCATTTAAAAAAATATTTTGATCAAGAAAATCATTTTTGTCAAAAACTCAAATTTTTTAGTTTAGTTTTCTTAGTTTTTTATTATTTATTTTACAATTTTGAAATCAATAGGGCTCATGTAATGTGTGTGTATATATGTATATTTGTCAGGTTCTCTTTACACCCTATTTTGATACCTATGTTTACATCTCGTTTTCAAATACCCATATAGGTCGAATATTTTGAGAAACCGACTGTTAGATTAGATACTTATCTTATGTTTGTCATGTATGAAAAAAATTGGACTGATCCAACGGTTAGTTTTTGAAAAATATCATTTTGAAGAACTATTATTTTTTT
The DNA here is from genome assembly GCA_017140935.1 of Hamamelis virginiana. NCBI lineage: Eukaryota > Viridiplantae > Streptophyta > Magnoliopsida > Saxifragales > Hamamelidaceae > Hamamelis > Hamamelis virginiana. The sequence continues at coordinate 10,298 of JAESVK010069482.1, forward strand.
TAGTAATTAAAAATATAACTGTTTTTTATTGTGACATTTCTTAAAATCTAGCCATTTGATCACTATGATTTTTGGTATACATGATATGCATAAAAAATGCATTGAATCCAACGGTCAGTTTGTCAAAATATTTATCATAAATAGTATTTTGAAAACGAGATGTAAAAATATGTGTTAAAATAGGGTGTCAGGGAACTGTCCCTATATATATATATATATTAGCATGTATCACATGCAATGCATATGATTAATTATATCATTTTTGAATAATTTCATTTTATTTTATTGTTTTTGGGCAGCCAAATTAGGTGATCAACCACAACATGGAGATGGAACCAAGAAATTCTAAAGTTTAAATTATTCAGACGGCTACAATTAATGAGAAAATATGTGTCAGCATAAGCTGCAAAGCTTATATTCTTGGTAATTGCTAAAGTTAATTTGAGGAATTTTAAAAATGAATAATATATATATATATATATATATATACAGAAATTCTCTTATGAGGATCACCTTACTTTAAGCTAAAGTAAGCATCTAACAGTAGAGCCGCCTGTGATGAAATTTTG
>JAESVK010069483.1:0-16018 GCA_017140935.1 Hamamelis virginiana
ATCATACATTACCTTGATTTTTTTCCAGCTTATTTGTCAGATCATTAATTATATCTCTTTGATCATCTATCATCTTATCCCTCACTACCAATAAAGCTTTAAAATTATCAATGCTTTCCGTATGTTCCTTTCTCATTAACTTGATTTTCAACTCCAAATCCTCTATTTTCTTATCTCTGATGTCACAAGCAATCTGTGTGACATTATGAACTTCCATTTCCAATAATTTTTCACCATTTTTTCTCAGTTCATCAGTTAGAGTTCTTATTGTTGATATCTGCGCTTCTTTCTCCCTCCTCAATCCATCAATAACTTCTTCCAAACTACTAATTTTTCTCTTCATTTCCTCATATCCTGTTTTTGATTCGTATTTATCTTGGATGTCATCATCCACTGTCCCCTTGAATGAAACTAATGCCGAACATGAAATTGGCTCCATATCAAAGTCACTATCTATCTCCTCCTTAATTTCGTGAACTTTTTGACCTTCATCTTCTTCAACCTTTTAAAGTTTCAAACAAGAAAGAAATCAGTCATATTTAAAAGTATACATGTATACATACATGTCTACAAAACATTAACACAATATATTTTGAAATGAAGAATGCACATTTTATACCATCAACAAACCGCGCTCTCCAACTTCCATTGCAGCCATAGATGCATGCACCATTCGTAAATCCCATTTAACGATCAGAATATCATTTTGCTTAAATTCTTGTCTTGGATCAACGATATTTACGTGCTCACATACCCAATACTGTACAAAAAAACAAAAAAAATTAAGTAGACAACTTGTATGTATTTGAACACTAATCTATACAGAGAAAAAAAAGATTCATTTTATTCACATTATCACTCACCAGAATAGAGATTGCACAGCCAATTACTTTCTCTGGTGTGTTCACATTTTCAGAAATTGAGTCCATAAGAAAACCATGGATCCTTGCACTCCATGCGTATTCCTTAATTTGACTAAGATCTTTCACATAATTCAGCATATCTCAACCAATGTTAGGTGCTGTGTTGGTGAAGAACAAAGAAATCAAAGTGTGCAACACTAGAAGCCTTGCAAAATCTTCCTTGTCTGTTTTTTTTTTTCCCAGCTGCTGCAAGCAATGCTTCTGATCTAACTTTGGATGCTACAATCCTGTCAACATCCGCAAGTCGTCTCGCCACAAATGGAGAATCTGGTTTTCTGGATGTTGATTTCTTTATCGGATGATTTCCACAGTTAATTCCAAAAATATTTGAGAAGTCTCTCTCCTCAAATTTATGCTCCGTATTCGCCAATATGAATACGCCTTTATGTGGATCATATGTGTTTAGAATCTTGAATATGTCGCAGTCGTGCTTCGTGCACATCTGAGTATTCAACTTTCCGTTTAAGATTGCGTTATAAAGATTCCAAAAAGGTGTTTTCTTCAACACCTCCCTATGCTGCACACTGAGATCGGCCTCATTCAGCAACGAAACTGTTGCATGAAGGTTCGATCTGTAGTTGTACATAGGTTTTGAACTTGTGTATACATTCAAAAAAATTATATTAGCTCTACTACATAACATCAACATTATCCATGTATAAGAAGCTATCAGTTCCATTTCATTTCATCAAATTTGTCCCAACCACTCCATAAGACAAATAACATGCATAAATGGTTTCTAAAATTGTATAAACCTAATAGCAAGTATACAAAGTAATCATGTATACACAAACATGATTCAAAATATAATAAACCAAATAACATAAATTTTAACAAATTACACATTTACGGTTCCTAATAACATATATACAAAATTAGACATGGATACACAAACTAAAATCAAAATATAAAAACTTTGGTTTATGTGATAATCAGCCATAAATTGCATTTTTTTCAAATGTATACATGTAATATATAGTATACATTTATAAAATCTAAACTAATATTACGAAAAAAATCATATCTTTTAATTTTAAAAAATAAACACTTGTATACATTTTACCCTTTTATGTATACATTCGGTTTTGGGAAATCAATGAGCCTACGATATGAGATTTTGTGATGTAAAAATCATAAAAAATCAAATCCTACAAACCCTAATAACTTAAAGATTAATTCTTTAAACAATGACGGATCATCAAAACATAAAAAACAGGGTAAAATGGAAAACCCATCAAAAATTTTGAAAGCTACGAATGTATACATTGCAAAATGTATACAATATCCAAACTAATATTACGAAAAAAATCATATCTTTTAATTTAAAAAAATAAATAGTTGTATACATTTTACCCTGTTTTTTATACATCTTGTTTTGGGAAATCAATGAGCCTACGATATGAGATTTTGTGATGTAAAAATCATAAATCACATAAAACCCCTAAATCATATAAAATAAGGAAATATTGATTTTAAAAATCAAATCTTACAAACCCTAATAACTTAAAGATTAATTCTTTACACAATGACGGATCATCAAAACATAAAAAATAGGGTAAAATGGAAAACCAAACAAAAATTATGAAAGCTACGAATGTATACATGTATACACACACGAAACCGACAAAAAACATCATAAAAACCCATTTTTTAACCTCAAAAACAATCAATGGAATGCACAATCCCAACAAAAAATAGAAAGAAAATAAAAAAAATCGGTGAAAAACTCAAATACTTACTTGTTTTGGCCGACTCTATGTTCTTCCCCTTCAAAACCACTTTTGATGTTCTCCTCATTGCCGATTTTTTCTTCATCGTCATGCTGGAAATCAAACGAAGAGAGTGGCTCGGACGGAATTAATCACCGACCTTGTTTCGGAAGTGATTATGCTAGTCTCCAGATTTTTGGGTTCGTGTAGTGATGGAGTTCTTTTGTCTACGAATTTCCGTTTCCTATATTCGCAGAAACTGAATAGGAAACTCCAAAAGCAAGATCGTGTGGGGTAAGCTGATTAATACGTAGATGAGGGTATTTTGGTCCTCTAATAGAACTTAATGACGGTTTATATTAGCTTAGTTATTTGAGGGGCCTGATGGTATTGGGGTATGATAGGGAGGGTCTTTTAGTATAAAACCCAAAAAAAAATTAGATATTATAAATTTATTTGTCACCCTCTTTTTATACTATTACTATTTATTTACATATAAAAATTCTGAATACTAATAAAAAAAATTAAAGAGATTGGTATTTTGATAAACTGACCGTTGGATTAGATACACTATTTATGTAAGTCATACATACCAAAAATCACACCGGTCTGATGGTCAGATTTTAAATATTTGAATAATAAAAATTCTACTATTTGTTAATATTTAAGTATAATAATTTTCACAGTGATATTTTAAAAACAACTGTTGGATAAGATGTTCCGCTTATGTAAGTCATGCATGTAAAAAATCACGTTGATCAACAGGTCATTTTTTTATTATAATATACCATATATTTTTCTAAACAACTCTGAGATTATACTTGTACAGTTTAGAAGAATTAGATGTTTTCTCAAAATCCAACTGTCGGATCTATTTGATTTTTTGCATGCATAATGTGTATGCGAGGAACATCTTATCTAACGGTCAGTTTCTCAAAAAAATAAAAATAAATAAATAAATCTCATGTTGGATTTGACAACCTTATGCAAGAATCATGTATTCATAAGAAAAACTACTTATGTTGGTTTCATCTAAGTTACATATGAGATACATGTATATGTGATTTAACAAAAACCCAAAAAATCAAAACATTCCAAAATCTAAGCTCACATTTCAACCTAAAATGGCTAAAATACAAATACCATGTATACATGGCTTAACCAAACCCCAAACAATAAAAAATTTCAAAGTTTTGGTTCCGTTTTAGAGTGATACATGTATACATAGCTCAACAAAAACACAAAAAATCTAAACATTCCCAAATCTAATTATTTCAACCTAGGAAGGCCAAAATACAAATACCATGTATACATGGCTCAACCAAACCCCAAAAAATAAAAAACTTTCTCCACCCAACCTCACGTTTCAACCCAAATAAGCCCAAAGACAAAAATCTCAAGAAGCCTCAACAAAATCCATGTATACAAGCCTCAACAAAAGGCAAAAATCTCAACATCCAAAAAAGTATGTATACTTCATATCATATATGTATACATTCAAATGCCATATTCAAAAAGCATCCTTTGCAAACCCCGAGTTGGAAAAAAGTATATCTTTATCCAAAATTGGAACCCTAACGATGAGATAATCGGTTAAAACTGTGTAACTGGTCAAACTGAGAACCGGTCCGAATTGAATTCGGATTGGTCCTAGTTCCAATTCTTCAATCCGAATTAAATTTATATCGGTCATCAGATTTGGCCTTTTGTGCTTTAGTCCAATCCGAAATCCAAATTCAATTCCCATACTTATATATGTCATGTATGCCAAAAATCATAGTGATCCAATGATTGGTTTTTTAAAAAAGTCACTGTGAAAAATAATTATACTATGATATTTTAAGAAATATTAGAATTTTTAATTATTATGGTTTTGTTTGTTTTCTTGTATCAAAATTTTTTCTCCTTTTGAAGGTTTATTTTGGATTATTGGATTAAACTTTATTTTATTTTATTTATTGTTACTTTACATAATGGTTACATAATTGTTTTTTTTATTCAATTGTTTAATTATGTGGAAGTATGAATTTTATGTTGTTACTTGTTATAACAGGAAAACACCAAGTCCTTATGTAGCTATAATTGAACTGAATATTAGAAAATTTCTTAAAATTTTATTTCGTTTTTCTTTTAACGAAGAACCGTGGTCCAATCTGGTCCAATCCGAATTGAATTAGGATTGGTCAAGAACCGGTCCGAATTCAATTAGGATTGGTCTTGGTTCTTGAAAACCTAATCCGAATTAGTTCGGATTGGTCATCATTTACCACCAATCTTGTCCGATTCGATCCGAGTTACATCCCTAGTTAAAACAAAATAAAAAATAAAAAAATAATAATAATAAAAAGAAAAAACCCCACTGACAAATCATATGTATGCAAGATTAAAATACAAAAATTTGATTATAGGGATATATACATTTAGTAATGAGCGAAGAACATTCGACACACCCACTACCGGTAATGGAAAACTTCTTTTTACAAAAAAAAAAAAAAAAACCTATTATCAGAATACATACAATCCCAAAATAATTGAAAAAATATAATAAAAATGCCACAAACTGGAATGGAAAAAGGAATTTACTCGTTTTCTCTATCGCCGTCGGCTTTCTTCTCGTCAACATGCCAAAGAAGACGACCGGATACCAGTAGGAATGCCATATATCAGTGACTAGATCGTATGAAACCCTCCTAATTCACTCATTCGAGCATGGAATGTGGTTGACCACGATAAACCTATATCTCTATTATTTAGCTGTGCTTTATGGTAACGGATTTAATTGGATTTCTGCGTGCCAAAATCTTGCGACAGATATATGGGTATTTTTCCCTACTTTTAATAAAATCACCCAATCATGTATCTGTGAAAACCCAGGGACCTATTAGTACAGGGATCTAATATCAAGGTTTTATTAGTATAAAACCCATCAAATTAAGCCTCCTAAAAACGAAAAATCCATATGAAATTAGACAACCACCACTACAAAAAAAAAAAAGAAAAAGAAAAAAAAAAGTAGCAATTACAATGGCAATTTCCGTTGCTAGTAGTGCATTTTCCTATTGTTATGGCCTTCCTGTTGCAATTGCTATTGTCGCAACAAAAACACACGTTGCGACAGCTTTTTCCATTGCAATAAAATGTAGCAACGGTCAACCTCCGTTGCAAGGAAAAAAATTTATATTATTATTTTTATACAAATTTTTACAATGGAAATTGTCGTTGCAAGAGTTTCATTCGGTTTTATTACTATTTTATAAACATTGTTGCAAGCGAAATTTCCGTTGCAAGATTTTAATATATTTGCAACGGAAATTACCATTGCAAGTGTTCAAATTTAGAAATCCAACCTTGTTTGCAACGGAATTAGCCCTAGAAAAGAGTCATAATTTTTTTTTTTTCACAAATCCTATTTCCATTTTTATTGAAACCATATATCTCTCAATCATATGGTTCATACTTATTGCATAAAATAAATAAACCTGGCAATCCAATCATTTATATTTCAAAGAAGCTAGTAGAATATCTCATAGAATAAATGAAAATGCACCGTTCACATAGGATATTATTAAATTTCATGCAATCCTTACTTGGATGATTTAGAAAAAATGCAAAGTTGGTTTAGAAAAAATACTAACTAAAGAAGCACCTAATTCACTCATAATCTCTAAGTCGTATTAGTTTTGATTTCTCAACTAAATAACTGTGGATACAGAAAATTGCCATGAAACCTAACTCATCAACCAATGCTCGTTTTCCACTTTAGTTGATTCTATGTTGAACCTTGCTCTAGCCTCACTTCCTCTAGCTTTGCTTTGGATGGTGCCAACGGTAAGTAGAAATTTCAATTTTTTTTCATTTTTCCATAGATTCATATGGAGATTTATAGCAACACAAAAAGGAATGAAGGTGAAGGACTTGAAATACATATACATATACAAGTCCCAACTTAGTTTTGATATATATAAACACACACACAGACACACACATATCAAAACCCTAAATCCCACAAACTAACAACTAGCTAACATCAAGAAATATAAGAACCTTAGCAAGAATCTGAAAATACGGATGGTTCAGCACTTGGAAATCCAGGTAGAGCAGGTGAGGGAGGCCTCATTAATTAGAAATCACACAGGGAAATGGGTGGCAGGCTTCTTAAGAAGTATTGGATGGAGCGATAGCCTAACAGCCAAAATATGGGCACTGCGGGATGGTTTGAAACTCGCAATTGATGAAAGGATCACCAATCTTGAGATTGAGATGGACTCCTAAGTTGCAGTTAATTTGGTTACAAATGGTGTGGACTCTTCTCATCGCTTAAGTCCTATTATTCTTGATTGTAGGTGGCTATGGCAAAGCTGGAAGCTGTCAACTTGAAGCACATATACAGGGAGGGGAACCAGATCACTGATGCTCTCGCAAAGGCTGGGTACCAAGGACAGAAAGGGTTTATTTTGTAATTGCCTCCTCCTGCTTTTGTTTCGCTTTTGAACTCTGATGCTCAAGGCATAGTCTTTCGCCCTTTTTTAACGTAACCTTGTTTTAATTCCAGTTTACTAGGGGTGATCATCGGCCGGTTCGGCCGTTTGTATTTTTTGGACTGAACCAAACACCTTTGGTTTGGAAAAATGGCACACCAAAACTGACCATAAAAGGCATTAAACCATTAGTGCTCGGTTCGGTGCATATTTTTTGGGTTGGTGTACTCGGTTTTAGGCTATTGTAAAAGTATGGAAAAATGTCACTCAAACATTGCTTTGACGCTGCTGGAATTCTAGAAAAAAACATAAAGCAAACAAGCAAATAAGCAATGGAAGTCTGGAATGTACATTGCTGCTGCTGCGGTGCTGCCTGGTGTAGTGCCTGCTGGCGGCTGCTGCTGCTGCGGTGCTAGCTGGTGCCAGCTGCTGGAAATCTAGAATATCAATTGGCAATTGCTGATTTGCTGCCTTGCTGGAATTAAATATGCATTATGCAATAGCATTAGAATTAAATATGCATTATGCAATTGCTGCCTTGCTGGACTTGGGTTATGACCCTTTGCATGACCTCTATCAACCAAAGTTATCATAGAGTATATATCCTTGTATCTAAATACAGCATCTTGTTGGTGGTAGATAGAACGAACATATATAGATATAGATGCAATATAGATGTCTAACCTTTTCCCACGATTTTCCAGTAGCTTCGAGCAAAGCAGCATTGCATGTCTTCAGTTCTACATAGGCACCTGACAACATTGAGGCTGCTTCCTCCCATCCCCTATTATGTCCCATACACTTGTGTAATTACTCAATAACCAAAATTCTTTTTATTTTCTTTATTTACTTCTATAATAAAACTAGCACAAGTCATCTAAGGTCCAAGAATCATAAATATTAAAAGATAATTCCTGTGTTTTCTTTTCGCTGGATTGATTTAGGGTTTATACAGAGGATCTCACAGAAGATTTCTGAACAGCGACTTCCGTGAAGCTGAGATGATGGAGTCGTGAAGCTGTTGCTTAGTTTCGCTTTGATTTTTGGGTTTCTTCTTCTGGGTTTGGGGTTCTGCTTCATGCTCTGGGTCTATCTGCTACAGTTTTGCTTCCAGTTAAATTGGTTCAGATCATTATCAGTGGATTGATGGGGAAATGTCGGGTGGTAGATTGACTTTGGGTTTTTACAGAGGATCTCATAGAGGATTTCTGAACTGCGACTTCCGTGAAGCCGATCTGATGGATTCGTGAAGCTGTTGCGATTTTCGATTTGGTTTTGGGTTTCTTCGTCTGGGTTTGGGGTTCTGCTCCATATTCTGGTTCTATCTGCTGCAGATTTGCTTCCAGTTGTGAAAATGCTGATCTGACGAATAGCTCACAGGTCTGTGTGGTAGTCTGCTGCTGAAGGGGAATTGGTGTTTGGGTTTATTTTGGGTGGTTCTTCTGCTGGTTCTAAGAAGTCAGGATTTTCAGTAGTGATTGGCTTTTCCAGAATTGGGCTATAAGCTGATTCCAAGTCTCCATAGCAGGGAATATATGTTTGAGAGTTATCATTTTACTTAGATGAAAAGAATGGAGGGAGGGAGGTCCAGAGGACAAAGGAATTATGGGTGGAAGTGGAGATTCGGAAGGCAGAATGATCAATGGAGGAAGTAGAGGTATGGGTTTAATGATAGGAGAAAATATGAAGAAAATAGGGGAGCCACTGAGAAGTTTGGTTGGAAAGATAATCGGGAGAGAAATTTAGTAACAATATTTGTTGAAGGAATACCTAGTAACAAAGGTGCGTATTGGCTGAGAACAATATTCGGGAGATGGGGTATGATCCTTGATGCTTTTGTACCCAAGAAGGTAAGAGCTATATCTAAGCTGAGATTCGGGTTTGTGAGATATCAGTTCTTTGAAGATGCTAGAAGAGCTATACATGGCTTGAATGGGAAAAGATTTTTAGAATCTGTTTTGAGGGTCAGCATGGCAAGATTTGGGAGGGGGTTTAGAGAAAGGGATAAGAGAAAACCTAGTGTGAAGCAAGCTCTCAATTTACAATGGAGGCCTACTAGATCAATAGTTGAGCAAAGGGAACCAGATGGTGAGAAGTTGAAACCAAAGAAGTCAGAAAAATCTTACTTGGAAGTGTTGAAGCATAATTTAGAGCTTCTTGGGGATGGTGCTGTTAACGAATCTCAAATAATTCAAGATGTGGATGATATGGAGGATAGAGTTGAGGTAATATGTAAAAGTGAAGGCTTTGATCAAATGTCTCAATCGAATGAGGACATCATAATTGAAGGATCGTTTCATGAGGAGGAGTGGCTAGTAAATGGAGTACATGCGGAAGTTATCTACTCAGATCATCTTTTGGATATTCAAAGAAAGTTGAAGGAGGAGGGTATTCCAATATCCTCAGTTAGGTATTTGGGAGGTAGACATGTGCTTATTGAATTTTCATCAGCCAAGGCGAAGGAGAAAATTTTGGGGGATACATGTAATGGGATATACAAGTATGTTAAAATGGTTATGGAGCGAAAGACGCCGTGGTTCAGCAATCAAAGAATGTGCTGGCTGAATATGGAGGGAGTCCCAATTAACGCATGGAGTGACAACAATTTTACAAGCCTAGGCAAATATTTCGGGAATGTTATTTCGTTGGATAATCTTACTGCTAACAAGAATGTCTTATATATGGCAAGAGTCCTTGTCACAACATCTATGCATAAACCTATTCAAAAAATATTGGTGTTAAGTGTGAATGATATGTTGTATCCAGTTTGCGTGAGAGAGGAGGTGGGCTGTCCTTTCTCTTGGTTCTCCAGCGAGGAAGATGATCATGATTCTTCAGGGGAGTGTAAAGTAGGTGAAATACATAGCAATGGGGAGTTAAATGTTCAGGAATATGGTGACTTACAGTGCATTGGTGAGAGGAAAGTTATGGTACCAGAAAGGGAGATTGATGATGAGGTGGAATTCAGTGAAGCTGAGGCAGATAAAGGGAGTGCTGTTTTAGTGGGCAGAATTGATGTTGTGGAATCAACAAAGAATTTTGTGGGGAATAATCAGTCAAATGGTAGAGAAAATTCAGATTTAAATTTGAACCCGCTGGAGCCTGTTTCTCTTTCAAATTCGATTTCAAAACTAATGATGGTGTCGAAAAGTCACATTGAAGGAAGTGAGGTGAGAATGGGAAAGGCCAATGAATGCTCATATATTGATGGTAGTTGTATGGAAAAAGACCATGTGGTTAATGGGCTTCTAACAGATTTGGGCCCCACAAATGAATATGGGTTTCAGATAGTGAGTGGGTCGGGTAATAATAATCTGGGTAAGGGTGTTTTTACACCAAATCCAGGTGTTTATAATACAAGAACCGAGATTAACAAAAAGGTGTCTAAGGAAGTCTGCATGAATGAGAATTTAGAACTAGTCACACCTTGCCAGGACGGAGGTCTGGAGATTGATTATACTGTGGATGCTCAGGTCAGTCCAGTGAAGAAAGATCAAAGCTTGTCGGATCCCCATCGACTTTTTAGCTGAAAGTATAAGTTGCTGGAGGAAATTGAAGTCAAGAAGAAGGGTGGAAGACTGGGTAGAAAGAGAAGTGCAAAGAAGAAGGGGAAGAAAAACAGAGCAGGAAGAAATCGAACTGGAAATAGCTTCGTGGATGGTGAAGGTGAGGAAGACTTGATTTCTGATAAGGATATATTGAATTGTAATAATGTATTAAGGAAAAAAGCTGAAGAAATTATGGGGCTGGGGTGCTTGTTAGATGTGAATTTTCATAATGAGAATGAGGTGTTTCTAAAAAAAGCAGAGGAAGTTTTGGGGAGGGTTCGTAATCCAAAGATTTAATAGTAAACCAAGTTTTAAAAAAAAAAAAAGGAGAGAGAAGCTGTGGGCAAAAATGAGGTTTATTTCATGGAATATCAGAGGATTGGGTAATAAATTGAAGAAGAGAGCTCTAAGGAGACTAGTAAGGGACCAAAGGGCAGACATTGTGGGAATTCAGGAAACGAAAATTGAGGATACTGATGGGTGTCCAATACTTCAAAGTGTTGGGCAGCAAGGATGGAATGCAGAATGGGCTCCAGCTAATGGTACAGCAGGTGGTCTTTGCCTTCTCTGGAATGGAATGTTTCTAACCATGGAAGACTGCAGAAAAGGGGAAAGGTTTATAGCTGTCCTTGGATGTATATCAAACCTAAATCTGAAGTGTGTGTTGTGTTGTATCTATGCTCCTAATGATGAGAGGGACATATATTCTTTTTGGAGGGAATTAATAGAATTAAAAGAAAAATGGGATGTCCCATGGATTTTAGGTGGGGACTTTAATGTTGTTAGAACCTGTGATGAAAGAAAAGGATGCAATTCGGTAACCAGGGGAATGAGGGATTTTGATCAGTTTATTGATGAGATGAATTTGATTGATTTCCCAATGATAGGGAAATGTTTCACATGGGTAAGTAGTATTGGTATGAGTAGACTAGATCGTTTTCTAGTATCGGAAGTATGGTTTGATGTGTTACCTGGTTTAAAGCAATGGGGTCTGCAGAAGGGCTTATCTGATCATTGTCCAGTTCTGTTGGGTTTAGAATCGAAGAATTGGGGTCCAAAGCCGTTTCATTTTATTGATGCGTGGACCAAACATAAAGATTTCTGGAAATTTGCAGAATGTAAATGGATGGAGTGTAATTTTACAGGTAGGCCTGGTATGGTGTTGCAGAAGAAGCTTAAGGCTTTCAAAAAAGAGTTGGTTGAATGGAACAAGTCTGTTTTTGGTAGAATTGATAAAAGAATTTCTGACTATACTATGAAATTGGAAGTCCTGGACAAACTGCAGGAAGACAGAGATTTGTCAGAAGTGGAAAAGAAATTATACTCGGAATACAAGCAATTACTATGGGAAGCACTCATAGACGATGAACTGTTTGCAAGGCAAAGATCTAGAGTTCAATGGCTCAGAGAAGGAGACAAAAATTCAAGGTTTTTTCATGCAATGGTTAGAAATAGACAGAGAGGAAATCTTGTGGATGGTATTGAGATTAATGGGACAAAGTTCAGTGAACCTATGAGGTTGAAAGCTGAAGTGGCAGGGTATTTCAAAAAGTTTTTTGAAGCAGAAAAATGGAGGAGGCCTGCACTCAACTGTGGGAGTGGGCGTATATTAAAATAGGCCAGCCGTTTGTGGTTAGAAAGAAGAGTTGAACCAGATGAAATTTTTGAAGCAATTAGGGAGTGTGATGGGGGAAAAGCGCCGGGCCCAGATGGTTTTAACTTCAACTTCATTAAAGGGGGGTGGCATTTTTTAAAGAAGGACATTGAAGCCTTTGTGGTTGATTTTTTTGATTCTGCATCTCTAGCTAAAGGTATCAATTCAGCCTTTATTGCTCTCATTCCTATGGTTTCCTGCTCGGTAAATATTAAAGATTTTAGGCCCATTTCAATGGTAGGTGTCCTTTATAAAATAGTTGCTAAAATCCTTGCGGCTAGAATTAGAAATGTCCTTCCGGACGTGATTGGAGAGGCCCAGGGTGCGTTCATTGGTGGAAGGTAGATTCTTGATGGTATTTTAATAGCTAATGAGGTTGTGGATTTCGCAAAGAAATGTAACAAGCAATGTGTTATTCTTAAAATCGACTTTGAGAAAGCGTACGATAGTGTAGATTGGAATTTTCTTAATAATATGATGGTGTGCCTTGGATTTGGAGAGATTTGGAGAAGATGGGTGATGGCGTGTGTTTCATCTGCTAAGCTTTCTGTGCTGATAAATGGTTCGCCAACAGAAGAATTTGGTATGGAAAGGGGTCTTAGGCAAGGTGATCCCCTGTCACCTTTTCTCTTTGACATAGTGGTTGAAGGTTTGAACATTTTGGTAGAAAAAGCTAGAAGGTTGGGTCTTTTCAGTGGTGTATCAGTAGGGGATAACTGTGTTACACACCTTCAGTTTGCTGATGACACAATTTTCTTTTTAAATGGGGATATGTCTGAATTATTGAGCTTGGAGAAGTTGCTGCACCTGTTTGAACTCATGTCTGGTCTGAAGATCAACTTTGGTAAAAGCAATGTTATTGGTATTGGGGTTGGGGAGGAAACTTTGAGATCTTTCTCTGATTGCCTGCATTGCGAGATAGGTATGATCCCATTCAATTACTTGGGTGTTCCTTTAGGTGGTAATCCTAGGTCTAAAAAAGTACGGAGGCCAATTATTGACAAATTCAGTAGTAGGATTGGCGGATGGCAGAATAAATTTCTTTCATTGGGAGGCAGAATCACATTGTTAAAGTCAGTTATTTTTAGTCTTCCCATTTATTATATGTCCCTGTTTAGAATGCCTACTGGTGTGGTTAATGAGTTGGAGAAGCTGATGCGCTCTTTCTTATGGGGGGGAAATGGTTTTAAAAGAAAATTGTCATGGGTAAGATGGGACCTGTTATTAAAAAGTAAAGCAAAACAAGGTATGGGGCTGGTTTCTTTAAAGCTTAGAAATGAGGCGTTACTTTTCAAATGGTGGTGGAGGTTTGTTGCAACTGATAAGGCCTTTTGGAAGGACATGGTGATAGCTAAGTATGGTACAAATGCTGGTTTTAATTCTCCACAGTTGATTAAGAGTAAAAGAGTATCTGCCATCTGGAAAGAAGTTTTGAGAACTTGGGTACCTTCATCGTCAAATTACAGCTTGAAGGAGGGTGTGATGGTTGCTGTGGGGGATGGTGCTGCTGCAAAATTTTGGTTGGATGTGTGGGTTTTTGAGGTTCCTATAAAGGATATTTTCCCAAGACTCTTTACTATAGCAGAAAATAAAAAAGCAACAATTGCAGATGAGGGTTCATGGGTGAACAACAGATGGATATGGAATATTAAGTTTCGAAGATCTCTATTTCAATGGGAATCCCAATTGGTTGAGAGTTTGCTTAAGAGTTTAGAAGAGGTGAAGCTTAGTCGTTTTGGGAAAGACAGGATCATTTGGAAATTCTCACCGTCCGGTAAATTTTCTGTGAACTCAGCTTATAGATTTCTTGAGGATAAAACATTTGGTTCCGATAACCAGATTGATTGGAAGGTTTGGAAAGGAGTGGCTCCCCCTAAAGTGGAGTCTTTTTGCTGGATGCTTGCAATGGGAAAGGTTCCTGTGCGAAAGATGCTAAGGGATAGAGGCCTTCCCTTAGAAGAATCAGATACTCTTTGCCCTCTCTGTAACAATTTTGTGGAGGATATAAATCATGTTTTTTTAAAATGCAGGGTTGTCTGGCTAGTTTGGTGTGGGATTTTGCAGTGGTGGGGGGTTCAATTGGTTTTGCCTAACTCGTTGTATCATCTAATGCTCAGTTGGGATGGGCCATCAAGGGGAGGTCTATACAAAATTATATGGGAAACAATGTTATATGCTATCTTGTGGTCTATTTGGCTTGCTAGGAATGAGAGAGTTTTTAAAGGTAAAGATTTTATTTGGGGTGAGGTTCTTGACAAAGTTAAGGTTAGAGTGGCTAGGTGGATCAAAGCCTATAGGGTGGAGTTGGGTTTTTCAGTCAATGATTTTGTGAGAAACATAGAAGGGGTTAGAGGTTGGTGTGTAAGTAAGAGAAAAATTTGTCATCACAGGTGTTGGAGGCCGCCAGTGGTGGGTGAGTTGAAGTTTAATGTGGATGGAGCTGTAATAGGAAAACCGGGTCCAGGAGGTATAGGGGGGGTATTGAGAAATGAGGTTGGTTGTTGTCTTTGCATTTTTTCTTGCTCAGTTGGTATTGTGGATTCAAATTTGGCAGAGTTACTGGCTATCAAGGAAGCTCTACAACTGCTTGCAAAATCTGTATGGAAGTCTAAGAGGAATTTTACAATTGAATCAGATTCGAAGGTAGCTGTTTCATGGGCCAGGGGTGAGGCATATGTGTGGAAATATAGATTCGTTATTAATGAAGTGCACAACCTTATGAATGAAATTGGCAGGGTCAATGTAATTAAGGTGCCAAGGGAGGTCAACAGTTTGGCTGATTTTTTTGCAAAGAAAGGTATTGGTAGATGTGTTCCAATGGAGGCATGGCTCTAAATTTTTAAACCTATGAAGGCTCTGCTCTGTTTTGGACCAGCTCTTGCTGATGTGAAGAAGCTGCAGGCGTAGAGGGCATTTCCATGAATTCTGTTGCAGGGGTGGTGGAGTCTATGTGGGGCTGTAATTGTATAGTAGCTGGGATAAGCTGTATGCGGACTGGTCAGATTTTGATAAAATTGCAGATATAGGTTATTTTGCTGAAGATGTTGCATGAGGTTTTTAGTTGCTTAGAGAGGGTTATTTTGTTGAGCCGCTTGTGGTTGCTGGTTAGAAAGGAAGAAATCATTAAGTTTTTTGCATTCTGTTACAGTAGACTGGAGGAAGTTGTTCCAAAGGTTAGATCTGTGAGGCTTCTTGTTTTCAATTTGGGTTATTTTCCAGGAGGGCATCCTGTCAGAAGTGAGGTATTTGAGGATGTCAAAACTTTCGTTATTAGATTATCAGTTGGGATCTGGAGCTATTGCAAGTTCCAAATGTTAAAACCAACCATTGGATCCAGTACTCATTTTCTTACTGAGGAGATGATGCTCTGGCCCTAGCTAAGGATGGATTGTTGGGCTAGCTTCTGTGTTTATGGTGAAAATGTAGAGGATGGATTGTTATGAGACATTGGAGGAAGGCTATAGGCGAGTTTGAGTTGGGCTTGCTGTACTAATGGCAATTAGGAGGCCTAGGCGAGCTTGATAAGGTTATGATGTTCAAAGTGCTATTTGATAGGGGATGCAGGGATCATGTATTTAAGGTATGGGGGTTTTGTTCCTTGGGTGGGTTCTTAGTTTATGATGGATGCGGGCTGGGATGGTTTGCTGAATTTGCAGATATTGGCTATTTTGCTGAAGATGTTGCAGTTGGTTTTTAGTTGCTTAGA
>JAESVK010069487.1:0-17976 GCA_017140935.1 Hamamelis virginiana
TATTATCTTAACTGTGACATTAGGGGATGAAGGATTAAATAACATGAAGGGTTCACATAGTTCTGCTATTCACCTAAACCTAGGGTATGTCATGATATGTTGCTAGATGTCACTCATGACCAGTGAAAGCCTATTGATAAAGTGTTATCAATGAGGGCAAAATTGGAATCGTTCCAATTGAACCTTAAAATAGAAAGTTTCTATTTTTGGGAGACATAGAGATGTCCCTGTCACTGCTAGGTTAGGGTGAACCCAAAGGGTCACACACAATAGAGAGTAAGTGAGTTCCTTAAGTTTGAGAGAGGGGAATCCTATCATGGCGTTTGTTTGACTTTAATAATTAAACGTTAATTGATTAAAAGTCAATACTAACCGAGAATAGGATTACTCTATTCGAGGATGATTGGTCATGCTAGCACTAGTAACCAAACACCCCCCAAAGAGGAGAAAGTCTATAAATAAGAGTGTTTCACACACTCTAAGGCACAGGAAACCCTAGGGGCCGAAATCTCTCTCCTCTCCCTCTCCATTCTAGCTTGCCACAAAGGGTTGTGGAAGACTAGAAAAGCTTTCGGAGTTTTGCTCTCGTGTGGATACGCTTTGGAGGTTTCATGCTTTTGAAACTCGAAGGATTCCTACACCGAAGAACACAATCAAGTGAGTTTTTATTTGCTTTGATTAACTGTTTGTTTTTATATACATGATCCTAATGCTTGAATCGATTCATATTGGTTTTGTGAACATGGATGTTTTTATAAAATGAAAAGTTTTGTTTTTACTCTCTTCCGCTGCGCATCCATGTCTGTGGTTTTCACAGAACCTTTCAACCATTGCAACCGGTTACCAAATCAACCAATCAACAAACCCCCATGATTTACTGAAAGTATACATTCATTGGGTTTCAATACCTAAGGATCCTTCCTAGTCCCCACTCCCTGTGGAAATGACCTGTGGATTCCCATAGATTTATTATGCTTGGCGATATTGAGTTCCTATGCTTGGGACGTAATTGACCACACCGTAATTTGACAAGCATTTTTGGCGCCGTTGCCGGGGAGTGGCGCGTATCTTGAAGTGATCTAAGGAAGAGCTAGTGGTAATTCGCAATTGCATTGCGAATCCGGTAAGTTTTTCCTAACTTATAGTGTAAAGAAATTCTTTGTAGTGTAAATTTGTTGTGTACAATTGTTGCATGTCGGTTTGGACTCGTGGAGAGGGAAACCGACTTGTAAGAAATTGGCCACAACAAGAACCCGAAAATCCAAACTTGAGACCTAACTTGGCTCAACCATCCTCTTCATCAATGGAGCACAACCAAAATCAACATTTTCAAAGAAATGCAAATGATCAAGACTTTCCAAATGAGCCTCATGGGCGAAGGGATGATGTCATTCTGCCTGCAACCCCTGCACCTGGTGGGGGAAACTTAAATCAAAATTTTCAACAAAACATGAATCAAAATGAGCAGCAGAATAGACAGCCCGACATCCCTATGGTGAATTTGGGAAGAACCTTGAGAGAGATCTTCAACCCTCATAGAACCACCACACCATCTTGTATAATCCCATCCCCAGAGGCTAGTCGCTTTGTCCTAAAACCTGAAATGATTCGACTATTGCCTGAGTTTCATGGCTTTGATTCTGAAAGGCCATATTCTTTCATGAGGGATTTTACAGATGTGTGTAGTGCGTTCTTGTCAACGGGGTCACCTATTGACATCATTTGCATTACTCTTTTTCCATTTTCTCTAAAAGACAAGGCAAAAATATGGTTTCATACTTTAACTCCTAATTCCATTCGCACTTGGGAACAACTACAAAAGATTTTTTTGGAAAAATTCTTCCCACCCGCTAGAACCAACATGTTGATGCGCATGATCCAAAATTTCACTGAGGAACCTAATGAGGCATTCGCTGGTGCTTGGAAAAGGTACAAGGATTTGATAAATGCAATCCCCCATCATGGACTAGATGTAGGTCAACTTGTAGGGTATTTCTACCATGGTTTGACCCGTGAAACTAAGCAATTCCTCCAAATGATGAGTGGTGGGGAACTTTTTGAGAAATCCCCCGAGCAAGCAATCCCATACTTTGATAGGTTGTCAGAGAGTGAGCGCAACTGGGAGGTTAACACAACTCCCGATGTTACAAAGAGAGTTAGCAAACCAAGTAGTGGTGGAAAGTTCCAACTTAAGGAACATGATGACCTTCAAGCCAAGGTGGCAAGTTTGACTAGGAAGTTAGAGGCCCTAGAAATGCAGAAAGTCAATGAGGTTATCGCGGTGCCTGTGGTGCCAAATGTACCTCCTACACCTGTTGTGCCTAGGGTAGAGGAACCATGCCTCATTTGTGAGGATCCTGTGCATTCCACTAGAGATTGTCCTACCCTTCCTACCATTAAAGGAGCCGTCCAAGAGCAAGTCCATGCGTTAAATCCCCCTAGAAAGCCTTTCAATCCTTATTCTGACACTTATAATTCGGGGTGGGGGAAGCATCCAAACTTTAGTTGGAAAAATGATGGGGTGAATGCTTCATCAAATCAAGGTAATGCTCAAGCCCATCAAGGTTACTCTAACCAAGGGCAAGGTTCCAATTTTCAAGGGCAAAGCTCAAATTTTCAAAACCAAGGATATCATTTTCAAAATCCAAATCCAGGTTTTTCAAATCAAGCCCCCACTTTTCAAAATCAAGGATCACAAGGATTTTCTGCGAATCCTAACCAAGGCTTTCCCCCTTTTTCTCATGGAAATCAAAATCATCAATCATACCAACCACCCCATAAAAGAAATTTGGAGGACATTGTAGCTCAATTTGTCCAATCTCAACAAACAATGAACAATGAATTTCGAACGGCTATTAGTGATGTGAAGTCTCAACTCACTAAATTGACATCTTCTATGGGGAGTTCTCAACAAGAAAAAGGGAAATTTCCCTCTTAACCCATTCAAAACCCCCAAGGTCAAAATAGTGTTGGGACTTCAAGTCAAAATGATGGGACTTTTGAGCATTGTAAGGCTATCTCCACTCTTCGAAGTAGCAAAATCATTGACAAAACCATCCATCCCAAAGATCTTCCAAAAGAGATTTCAAAAGATTTACAAAATGAGTCAAAAAGGGATGATGATGTGATTGATGAGCCCAATGTCCCTAAAGCCGATGTTGTTGATGTAGACGTGGATAAAGGAAAAGCTAACAATGTTCCTTCCGCCCCATATCCCCATAGGTTGAGAATCCCAAAGAAATTGAACAACCATGCTGAAATTTATGACTTTTTCAAACAGGTTAAGGTGAATATTCCCTTGTTGGATGCTATCAAACAAATCCCTTAATATGCAAAATTTTTGAAAGACTTATGTACAGTGAAGAGGAGATTAGGTGTCCACAATGAGGCATTCATGACCGAACAATCCACCTCTCTCATTAGGAATAACTTGCCCCCAAAATACAAAGACCCAGGAAGCCCAACCATTTCCATAGTGGTAGGTAACTCCAAGTTGGGACGTGCTTTAGTGGATTTGGGAGCTAGTGTGAATTTGTTACCATACTCTGTGTATGTTGAGCTAGGGCTAGGAGAGTTAGAGCCTACTACCATTACCCTTTAGCTCGCAGACCGTAGTGTGAAGATTCCTCGAGGTATTGTGAAGGATGTCCTAGTGCAAGTGGATAAATTCTATTTCCCTGTAGACTTTATTGTTCTAGATACTCAACCTGTGGTGAGTCAAGGGAGCCAATTCCCAGTGATTCTTGGCAGGCCTTTCTTGGCCACTGCTAATGCCATTATACATTGTCGGGATGGGTTGATGACATTGTCTTTCGGCAACATGACTGTGAACCTAAATATTTTCAATGTTATTAAGGAAATAGGGGATGATGAAGACATTTGTGAGGTGCATGTGATAGAATCTGTGGTATAGGAATATGTTGATCATTTTTCATGTGATGACCCTCTAGAGTCTTGTCTAGTGAGCCCTAAGATTGTTGAGGAGGTGGCCACACCTGAAATGGAGTTTCTATACTCCATATTGGAACATAGTGAGGTGATGGAGACTAATGGGTGGACACCTAGATTCGAGGAATTGCCTCCAATTGAGGAGAAAATTTTGCCATCAATAGAGAAGCCACCTAAGTTAGAATTGAAGCCTTTACCTCCCCATCTCAAATACTCTTTCCTAGGAAATGAAGAGACTTTTCCAGTGATCATTTCATCTTCTCTAAATCATGATCAAGAAGTGAGACTCATAGAAATTCTGAAGGCCCACCAAACCGCCATAGGATGGACCATTGCGGACATTAAAGGGATTAGCCCTTTGATTTGCACTCATAAAATCTACTTGGAGGAGGATGTCAAACCATCTAGGCAATCGTAGCGTAGGTTAAATCCTGTCATGAAGGAAGTTGTCAAGAAAGAGGTGTTGAAACTCCTAGATGTAGGTGTCATTTACCCTATTGCGGATAGCAAATGGGTAAGCCCTACCCAAGTCGTTCCAAAGAAGTTCGGGGTCACTGTGGTGGCAAATGAACAAAATGAACTCATACCTACTAGAGTCACTACGGGTTGGAGGGTGTGCATAGATTATAGGAAACTAAATGCTGGCACGAGGAAAGACCATTTCCCTCTACCTTTTGTGGACCAAATGTTGGAGAGAGTTGCAGGGCATGAGTTTTATTGTTTTCTTGATGGTTACTCTGGGTACAATCAAATAGAAATAGCCTTAGAAGACCAAGAGAAAACCACCTTCACATGTCCGTTTGGCACTTTTGCCTTTCGAAAAATTCCCTTTGGATTATGTAATGCACCGGGAACCTTTCAACGGTGCATGATGGGTATCTTTAGTGACATGGTAGAGAAGATCATGGAGATTTTTATGGATGATTTCTCCGTCTTTGGAGATTCTTTTGAGGGTTGTCTGGAAAATTTGGAGAAAATGTTGGAGAGATGTGAGGAGAAAAGCCTAGTTTTAAATTGGGAGAAATGTCACTTCATGGTGACACAGGGGATAGCGTTGGGACATATTGTGTCTAAGAAAGGAATAGAGGTAGATAAGGCCAAAGTTGAGTTGATCTCTAATTTACCCACTCCCACATGTGTTAAAGACATACGGTCCTTCCTAGGTCATGCAGGTTTTTATAGGAGGTTCATAAGGAATTTTAGTGCTATATCTCGTCCCTTGTGCAATTTACTTGCCAATGATGTTGTTTTTGAATGGTCACAGGCATGTGAGGAGGCTTTTGAAAAATTAAAAAGTATGTTGATTGCACCTCCTATCATGCGACCGCCTAAATGGGACCTTCCGTTCGAAATCATGTGTGATGCTAGTGATTACGCCGTAGGAGCTGTCTTAGGGCAAAGAGAGGATAAGAAACCTTTTGTGATCTATTATGCTAGCAAGACTCTAGATTCCGCCCAGTCCAATTACACAACTACGGAGAAAGAGTTCTTAGCTGTGGTCTTTGCCTTAGATAAGTTCAGGTCGTACATTGTAGGGTCTCCCATAGTCATTTTCACTGATCATGCGGCGTTGAAGTACTTGCTTTCTAAGCAGGACACAAAACCCCGTCTCATTAGGTGGATCCTACTTTGTCAGGAGTTTAATCTGACCATAAAAGACAATAAGGGAGTCGAGAATGTGGTGGCGGATCACCTCTCTCGTTTGGTTTTAGAGACAGCTTATGAGGGTCTACCCATAGGTGATACATTTCCTGACGAGCAACTGTTTGCTCTTGTTAGTTGTCCTTGGTATGCTGACATTATGAATTATATTGTGACAGGACAAATCCCATCTAGGTGAACTTCTCAACAGAAGAGAAAACTTTTGGTTGATGTAAAAAACTATTTTTTTGATGATCCCTATCTTTTTAAACACTGCCCTGATCAGTTGATGAGAAGGTGTGTACCTAACGACGAACAAATTGGGGTACTCACCTTCTGTCATTCTGAAGCTTGTGGAGGGCATTTTTCTGCGAGGAAAATAGCTGACAAGATTTTGCAAGCCGGGTTTTATTGGCCCACACTATTTAAAGACTCATTTGAATTTTGCAAAACTTGTGCTCGATGCCAACAATTAGGAGGTGTTACAAAAAGGAACATGATGCCTCTTACCCCCATTTTAATCATTGAAATTTTTGACTGTTGGGGTATAGACTTGATGGGTCCTTTTCCCTCCTCTTGTGGGTACTTGTATATTTTATTGGCGGTGGATTATGTCTTAAAGTGGGTGGAGGCCATCTTAACGAGAACGAATGACCACAAGGTGGTTTTGAAATTTTTGAAAGAACACATTTTTTCTTGTTTTGGGATGCCTCGTTCAATCATTAGTGATGGTGGGCTCCATTTTTGCAATAGGCCGTTTGAAAACTTGGTTAAAAAGTATGGAGTCACACATAAGGTTTCCACCGCATATCACCCACAGACCAATGGTCAAGCCGAACTAGCCAATAAGGAGATAAAACACATTTTGGAAAAAACGGTTAACCCGAACCGCAAGGATTGGTCTCTTCGACTAACCGATGCTCTTTGGGCATACCGCACTGCTTTTAAAACCATTCTTGGTATGTCTCCGTATAGGTTGGTTTATGGCAAGGCATGCCACTTGCCGGTGGAAATGGAGCACAAGGCATAATGGGCAATTAAAACTCTTAATTTTAATTTGGCTAAAGCAGGTCATCAGCGGATGTTGCAAATGAATGAGCTTGATGAAATGAGGCACGAGTCTTATGAAAGCTCCAGAATTTACAAAGAGAAGGTCAAGCTATTCCATGACAAACACATTGTGAGGAAGACCTTTGAGCCACAAAAGAAAGTACTCTTGTACAGTTCTCGTTTGCACATCTTCCCAGGCAAGCTCCGTTCAAGGTGGACTGGCCCGTTCGTGGTCAAAATAGTCCACCCCTATGGTACAGTTGAGATCGAGAATCCTGAGAATGGGAAAATCATCAAAGTCAACGGTCAGCGCCTAAAGCCATTCCTTGAGAACTTTGACCGTCAGGAGAGCATGGAGGAGTTGGTAGACCCAGTCTACCAGGACATCCCTCATGAGTAATTTCTGTGTTACTCATTGTACATAACTTTTAATTTTAGTTGTGAATCATTCTTTTTGGAAATATGGATACTCTGACCCTTGTGCAGTTTTTTTAGCTTGTTCATAGCTTTGACACAGGTACTTTTGTTCCCTCTCCCTTCAAATTGGTCCTTAGTGCTTATCTTTTAATGCATTGAGGACAATGCACATTTAAGTTGGTGGGGGGGTATATACTGGTGTTCATACAAATACTCATACTTTTGCACATGCATAGGGTAGTTTCTTTTTGTTGACAGAGTAGGTTTCATTCTTGTTGTAATTTAGGTTTTAGCAAGTACCAATGATAAATTTTTCGATTTTGAGCTTACATGAGAATAAAACTTGAACTTTTATGCTATGCTTCTTTTTGATCTTGTGTAATGCATTTGAACTTTCCTATTGCACATGCACGCCATTGGGGTTAAACTAAACTTATGAGCAATTTGCTTCATCATTTGTTGGCCCATTCACTTACCCATGTTTCCACATCATGACTTGTTTCTGTTGATGATCATTTTGAGTGCAAATAGTTTATTAAGATCTGCTAGTCATGCCTTTTGGCTCCAAGCACATTTTCGTTTGGTTTGAACTTCAAGATTCGCACATGCACATGAACATTTCATTCTTATGCATTTTATTCATTTTGGAACAATTGTACAACTCTGAGAAATGATTTGAGGCCATCTCTTGCTCTTTTGAACCTCTTTTCTTCGAAAGTTTCCACTTGAACCCTATTTTGAGCCTAGAGTGCCAATTTGTTCAAGCTTAGGAACCCTAGGGTGAAATTTGTAAGTCGGAGGCTCTTCAGCAGGTCGTGGTTGTGTAGTACTCATGTTTGAGAGGTAGTGGGGTTGTAAATTCAGTTGAATGTCACATTGTGGGGTCTTTTGGGTCAGAAATGTGAAAAAGGAGGCAAAAATTGAAAATTCTACAAAAGGTACCTGTACCCATTTGGGGGGTACCGGTACCCCTCTTACAGTACCAAAAGGTACCGGTACCCCTTTAAGTAGGTACTGGTACCCCCTTGCCAGAAATGCCCAAATTCGAGGTTTTAAACCCCTTGTCCGATTTTCACCCCACTCCATCTCATTTTTCACCCATTTCTCACCTTCTCTCTCAATTTCTACCCTCACTCAAGCTTTCCCCATCCTTTTTGTGGAAGATTAACCACTTCTCACCCAATCCACCATCAAACCCTAGATTTACCCTCCACCATTCTCTTTTTGCCCGAAAATCATATCATTTTGCTAAACCCTAACCCTAGACTTGAAATTCCACCTTTTTCTCAATTTCTACCATCGATTGAAGAGGTTTTCATGTTCTAGTGGCTGTTCTACCGTCCATTGGCATTTCGAGGCACTTCCTTCGCTTTTGGGGTAAGAATATCAGTTTTTTTGAAGAGTATTTACTTTGGGTTGGGGGTTTTTGTCGCTTTTCCTTTTCGATTGTGTTTGGGGTTGTTGTTTGGTGTTTTGTGTGGTTTATTGGTGAAATTGTGGGTTGAAAATGGAGATTGTGGGTAGGAAGTTGTTGTGTGATGTTGGAAGGGGTTGTGCGGTACTTGTTGAAATGGGTGTGTGGGACTGTCTTGTAGCCATGCTAGTGCTACTCTCAATTATTGGTTTAGTCATATCATTTATGGCTAGAACTAAGACACCGAAGGGTGGAAAGGCTTCAGGCTCTTCTGCGGAGCAAGCCGTGAAAAAGAGGAAGCCAAATACCTCACAGCCTGTGAAGAAAAGAAAAGGAAAGAAACATGTCAGTGAAAGTGATGAGGAGGATGATGAGGATGATGAAATAGAGGCTATGTTTGAAGACGAACAGCAGGGGGAAGAAATTGCATGGGTTCAATCACTCGCCAAGAGAGGATTCCAGTGTGAAAGGAGTGTTGAGGTGGGAACCTTTATGCCAGAACATGCTATTCGGGTTGTAATCAGAAATCAGAATCTGGGATTCCTATGCAAGCCTATTGAGGGTTATCACCCGTCTGTTGTGAGGGAGTTATACTCTAACTTGAGAGAACACGCAGAAATTGAATATCACATGGAAACAACAGTGAGTGGTAGGTCTTTTCTAGTAGGCACCTCTGGCATTGCTGCAGCCTTAGGATATTCTCAGCCTCCACATGCAGATGGTATACCTTATCCATTTCGCCCGCTGACTGTTTTCAACGGGGCACAGTTCTCTCAAGCCATGTGCTCGAACCCAATGCCTATGAATTCATTTGCTCGGAGCGAGTTCACCCCTGGAAAACTGAAACCTGAATATGCTGTAATGAACAAGATCCTCCACTGTAGTCTTTTGCCAAAAGGAAAAGAAAAGGTGCCAAGGATTGAGAAAGTGAAATTCCTTTTTGAAGTGATGAATGGTCGCCAGATTGACTTTGCTGCAGTTATTTGGGGAGTGATGAAGGATTTTTTCAGTTTCAACAACAAAACTTCGTACATGCCTTTCCCGTGCTTGGTCACCCAGTTAGTGAAAGCTGAAGGTATTAAATTACCTCCCTTGAGCAAAATGGTACCTCCTCACTTTGGTCCCATTACCAATGTAACCGAAGCAAGGAGTATTGCAGCTTCGGTGAAGCCCAGGCCAGCACAGTCTCATTCAGTTTCTGAGGGTCCATCTTCATCATCAGCTTCGAAGTTTGCAAGTACATCTCCACTGAAAAGAATGGAGCGTAGAATCAAGGGTTGGTTCAAGTGCATCCTGGGGAAGCAGAAACATATCGATCATAGACTGTCCAGGCTAGAGAGAGAGGTGAACGTTTTGAGAGGTGGCCCGTCTGCTGTTGATGCATCCCTTCCTAACTTGGAAGGAGATTCGGATGAATTGGACGACTGCGTGGACGAGGATGACTTCAGTGATGAGGAAGGTTCAGAAGAGGAGTAGTTGGGGCAATTTGGGGGTAGTTAGGTTATTTTATGTTTCTAGGTTGTGGTTTTTCTTTTTCTAGTTTAGTTTCAATTCTGTAAAAGGGTAGCATAGGGTGATGTTGGCAAGAGGGTAGTGACCCAAGCCAAGTCATGCCAACATTCATTTTGTTTTGAATCCCCTTGTGTAACCCTTGGTCGTTTCAAGCCCAAAAGCCCTTTCTGATTTCAAGTTGTTGGTTATTTCTTAATGAAAACTATCCATTATTAAAAGTTGTGTTGTGTTGATTGTGCCTTTTTCCTATCTTATGGAATGTGATATTTGTTTATTTCTGTTTCATTCAGTTATCTTCTCTTTGTGCATTTCTTCTTAGTAAATTGCTATTTGTTGTGTGGAACTTCCATTGGCAAAACAATCTCACACTTGGGAAAGATTCAAGCATGTTAATTTCAAACACCTGCATTCCGTTTTAAGTTGAAGTAGTATGCTCATGTACGCTTGTGAAAACGACCTTTTTATCTAGTTCTTGCTTTCTTATCTTTATCTCTGTTTTAGTTCTTTTTAGTTTAATTTTTGCTAGGGACTAGCAAGGTTCAAGTTGGAGGGGGTGTTTGCACCATAATTTAGCTTACTTTTATCGCATTTTCCCTTCGTTTTTGCTTACACTTGAGCCATATTACCTGTAAAGTGGTGCGTTTGACTCTTTCTTTAGTTTTGAGCCTTTACAGGTTTTATGGAGCTATTTCCATCTTTTTGAGGTGTTTGATGGAGTTTGAGGGTGACCACTCGGCAAATGAGGCTTGTGAGCGTGTTTTCATACTCATTTGGCATGCATGTTTGAAGCAATCCGCCCCAAAGCTTTCCTCAAGTGATTCTCAGTCCCAAATCAGTGCAAGGAAGCTCCAAGCACTCCTCGCTTGGTTTTCAGCATTCGCATGGCCTTCCGGTTGAAGCGAGGAGGCTTTTATCACCAATTGGAGTCAAATCAGTGTGCAGCAGAGGGGGGGTACCGGTACCCATATAGGGGGTACCGGTACCCATTGTGCAGAAAGTAAAGGTACCGGTACCCATCAAGGGGGTACCGGTACCCTCTGTCGGGAAATAGCCCGGGTTGTTTGTAATTTGTCTCTTTTGCTAGGGTATGTTCGTCTTTTGATCCCCATGTCTGATGCCCTTTTGGGGGGTATATAATGCACATTTTCAGCTGTTAGAAGGGTTCTCACTTGGTTTTCTAGGGTTAGCTTAGTGTAACTTAGGGTTTTCTCTTAGTTTTCTAGGTTTTCTTGCATTTTCCACTTAGTATAGCTTAGTGCTTGTTTGTTCTTGTAGGTAATCACTTGTAAACCTTAGTCTTAGTCTTTTAATCTGTAGTTTCTCTTTCAAACTTGGTTTATTTGGTTCTACATCAATCTATAGCATTTATTTCACTCTTGTTTGCATTTATTTTGATTGTTCTTGCATTTACTACCACTTTCATAGCTTAAATGGAGTTTTAAACCTCCAAGGTAGGATTCAAACGGTTGAAACCCATCACCAACAAAGGTAACAACACTCTCTCATCTCCTTGTGTTAAATGGAAGGTGTATGATGCTAAATACTCACTACATTCTCTCTCAATGCTTAGTATGGCATCTTCTTGACAATGTGTGAACAAGTTACACTTGGTACACATTGTGCTTGAACCTAAATGCATGCTAAGTGTTTGTAATATTATTCAAGTGAGCATTTGATATCATTCTCTTATTCATCATTGTTTAAAAAAGCTTTCAAAGTCATATCATCCATCAAAGACCATTCTTCAATGGATCCTAGATGAGAGTACCTATGAGAGATGCTTGTTACCTAGTTGTGGATGAGTGGAAACCCTAGAATCCTACCATTTGTTTCTCTTGTGTTAATTACCATTGCAACCGGTTACCAAATCAACCAATCAACAAACCCCCATGATTTACTTAAAGTATACATTCATTGGGTTTCAATACCTAAGGATCCTTCCTAGTCCCCACTCCCTGTGGAAATGACCTGTGGATTCCCATAGATTTATTATGCTTGGCGATATTGAGTTCCTACGCTTGGGACGTAATTGAGCACACCGTAATTTGACAAGCAGTAACCACTTGGGAGGAGCTTCAAAGGCTTTTCCTGGCCCGATATTACTCCATAGGCAAGACCTCCCAGATGTGCCACAGCATTACCCACTTCACCCAAATCGAGGGGGAGTTCTTTTATGAGTCTTGGGAGAGATTAAAAGAGTTGATTAGACTTTGCCCACACCATGATATCCCTAAGTGGCAAAAGTGCAATCTTTTCTTAAAGGATTGAGAGAGAGGGATAGGCAATTAGTCCATTCGGCTTGTGGAGGGTCTGTTTTGAGAAAGAGCGATAACGAAGTTTGGGCATTGTTTGAGACTATGAGTGAGGATTCCTACCATATGGAATCCATGGGTTTGTCTGAGAGAGAGAAAACCGCACCAACACCGTCCTCCTCTTCATCTAAGAAAGGAGGCATCTATGAAATTGAAACCACTTCTTCCAATCAAAACAGTTGTCCAAAAAATTAGACCAACTCATAGCTCTTCATGAGAAGCCTTCCAAGGCCATAGTCAATTCAGTGTCTGAGTTTTGTTCCATTTGTTCCGACCCTACCCACGACACTCTGTCTTGTCCCATGGCGGGGCAATACCCCGATTTCATTCAAGAACATGTCAATGTTGCCCAAGGGTATGTGCCACCTAGGGGTGACCCATACTCAAATACCTACAACCCGGGATGGGCAAATCATCCTAACTTTCGTTGGGGTCAACAACAACCACCTAGGCCACCCATCCAATCTTCTCAACCCATGAGACCCAATTACCAAGGACAAAATCAGGGCATGGTTGCACCTTATAGGCCTCCCCAACCTCAGAATCAATACCAATCCCAAGGCACCATGGTGCCTCATTCTCAAACACCATATAATCCTCCGACCCAACAAGTTGTCCCAGCACCACAACCCCAACCACTTCAAAGAACCCCTGGATTTGAAGAGCAAGTCTTAAGTGCTCTAAAAGCCATGGAAGCCAACAACAAACTTCTCCATTCTTGAGACCCAAATAGGCCAAATAGCAGCTTCCTTGAACTGTAGGGAAGAGGGGAAATTACCTAGTCAACCAGTTAGGAACCCCAAGGGAGCTTATGTGGCTGAGAGTTCTACCTCTCAAGAGCCGGTCAAGCATGAGGATGTGCAAGCCATTACTGTGCTTAGAAGTGGGAGAGTGGTGGATAATAGGGTAGGAGAGGATGTCATGGAGGAGGATAGTGCACCTCCAATTGTTGAGGTGGGGAGTGATGAGAGTAGCAAAAGAAAAGAGAGAAGTCCTGAAAAAGAGGTTGTTGAAGAAATCGAGAGGGATAACTTTCCTTCTAGGATAGAAGACCCTGTGGCATCCTATGTGCCCAAAGCCCCTTTCCCTTCGGCGCTTGTGTCGCCTTCTAAGAAAGCTAAAAAAGGAGTTTCTGTTGATGACATGTTGGAGGTGTTTAAACAGGTACGAATCAATATTCCACTACTTGAGGATATCAAACAAATCCCATCTTATGCCAAGTTTTTGAAAGATCTTTGTACCCATCAAAGGAGAGAGCGTGTGCATTTAGCTCAATCCTCTGCACTTGTTGACATAGCTAGTGCAGTCTGCCAATATCAAATCCCTGTTAAGAAGAGTGACCCTGGAACACCCACAATACCTTGTTTCCTAGGAGATCATTTCGTGGATAGAGCTTTGGTAGACTTTGGGGCTAGTGTGAACATTCTTCCATACTCTGTGTATGCGAAGATGGAGTTAGGAGAGTTGAGGCCCACACCTACTGTTCTCCAGTTTGCTGATAGGTCCACTAAGGTACCTAGGGGAGTTCTACAAGATGTCCTTGTTAAAATTGAATCCTTTGTCTTTCCTGCCGACTTTATAGTCTTAGACATGGAACCTATGGATAGTAGTAGACCCCAAATCCCTGTGATTATAGGTAGACCTTTGTTGGTGACCGCCAATGCAGTTCTTCACTGCAAATCTGGAATCATGGAGGTGTCTTTTGGCAACATGAAGGCCAAGCTGCAAGTTTATCATGCGGCTAACCATCCTCATCACTTTGAGGAATGTTCATTTGTGGATATTATTGATGAGCTAGTGGAAGAGTCCCTCCCATTTATCCTTACTGAGGACCCCTTGGAGGCATGCCTTGCCTACCTTGATATTGATAGCTTTGATATTGACTCATGCATCGAGGAAGTTAATCAAGTTTTAGAGTCATCCCAATCAATAGGTAGCCTAACTTGGACACCTACACCCGAACCATTACCACCGTTGGCTAGTACACCTATGCCTAGTTCGTTGGAGTCACCTCCTACACTTGAGCTCAAACCTTTGCCTTCCCATTTGAAGTACACATTCTTAGGGCCCAATGAGACTCTCCCTGTCATTATTGCCTCTGATTTGAGTGATTTACAAGAGAGAGCCCTAATTGACACTCTAAAAAAGTATAGGGAAGAAATAGGTTGGTCGGTAGCGGATTTGAAAGGGATTGACCCATCTATTTGCATGCATCGTATTCACCTTGAAGAGGGGGTTAGGCCATCTAGAGAAGTTCAAAGAAAACTCAACCCTAATATAAAGGAAGTGGTGAAAAAGGAAGTGCTTAAATTGTTGGATGCGGGTATCATATACCCCATCTCTGATAGTGAGTGGGTAGCTCCTACCCAAGTTGTCCCTAAAAAGTCTGGAATTACTGTAGTAGCCAATGATCAGGGTATTCTAGTCCCAACTAGGGCCACTACAGGATGGAGAGTTTGTGTTGACTATAGGAAGCTAAATTCTAAGACTAGAAAGGACCATTTCCCACTCCCTTACATTGATCAAATCCTAGAAAGATTGGCGGGTCAAAGCTATTACTATTTTCTTGATGGTTATTCTGGATATAACCAAATAGCTGTTTACCCCGAGGACCAAGAAAAGACCACCTTCACATGCCCTTTTGGCACTTTTGCTTTTAGGCGTATGTCCTTCGGTTTGTGTAATGCGCCGAGTACATTCCAAAGATGTATGACGGCAATTTTTTCTGACATGATAGGTGAGTTTCTTGAGGTTTTTATGGATGACTTCTCTGTTTTTGGATCCACCTTTGATGAGTGCCTTTCCCACCTTGACAAAGTGTTGAATAGGTGTTGTGAGAAAAACTTGGTGTTGAGTTGGGAGAAAAGCCATTTTATGGTACAGGAAGGCATAGTCTTAGGGCATGTAATTTCTGAGAGGGGAATTGAAGTAGATAGGGCTAAGGTTGAATTGATAGCCAAACTACCCCCCCAACCACTATCAAGCAAATCCGATCATTCTTGGGGCATGCGGGTTTCTATAGAAGGTTCATTAAGGACTTTAGCAAGATTGCAAAACCCATGTGCAATTTACTGGCCAAGGATTCCCCATTTGTCTTTGACAAGGATTGTATGGAAGCTTTTGAAAAGCTGCGCTCTTCCTTGAGCACCGCCCCAATTATGCAAGCACCCAATTGGTCCCTTCCATTTGAGGTTATGTGTGATGCCTCTGACTATGCAATTGGGGCGGTTTTAGGGCAGAAAATAGGGAAGAACTCTCATGTCATTTATTATGCTAGTAAAACCCTTGTTGATGCCCAAATCAATTACACCACAACCGAGAAGGAGCTCTTAGCATTGGTCTTTGCATTTGATAAATTTAGATCATATCTTCTTGCATCTAAGGTCATTGTATTTTCTGATCATGCCGCATTGAAATACCTTCTGTCCAAGAAAGAGACCAAGCCTAGACTGATTAGGTGGATACTCTTGCTTCAAGAGTTTGATTATGAGATTAGGGACAAGAAGGGTTGTGAAAATGTTGTGGCGGACCATTTGTCAAGAATCTTGGTTGAACCTTCCTTGGACATTGTACCCATTCAAGATAAATTCCCCGATGAGCATATTTTGACCATTTCACATCATCACTTGCCTTGGTATGCTCACATCATCAATTATCTCGCCACGGGACTCATCCCATCGGATTGGGACAAGAATAGAAAAAATCGTTTTTATGCACAAATCAAATATTATTTTTGGGAAGATCCTATTCTTTTTAAATATTGTGCGGATCAAGTAATCCGTAGATGTACCCCGATCATGAGGTACGGGATATTTTAAGATTTTGCCATACTTTGGCATGTGGGGGTCACTTTAGTGGGAAGAAGACTGCGGCAAAAGTCTTGCAATGTGGGTTCTTTTGGTCTACACTCTTTAGGGATGCCTTAGAGTTTTGTAAGACTTGTGAGAATTGCCAAAAGATGGGGAATATTTCAAAAAGAGACATGATGTCTTTAAGCCCAATTCTGATAGTTGAAATCTTTGATGTGTGGGGCATCGACTTTATGGGCCCATTCCCAGTCTCCTATGGTTATGAGTACATTCTTGTCGGGGTGGATTATGTGTCCAAGTGGGTGGAAGCAGTGGCCACTCGAACCAATGACCACAAGGTTGTGGTGAAATTTTTGCAAGAGAACATTTTCTCTAGATTCGGGTTCCCTAGGGCAATCATTAGTGATGGAGGGTCTCACTTCAATAATAGGCCTTTTGCGGCTTTAGTTGCCAAGTACTCCATCACTCACAAAGTTGCCACCCCCTACCACCCTCAAACTAGTGGCCAGGTGGAAGTGTCGAATAGGGAAATCAAGCATATCTTAGAAACGACCGTTAGGCCCGATCGAAAGGATTGGTCATTGCGCTTAAATGATGCACTTTGGGCGTATAGGACAGCCTACAAGACCCCTATTGGCATGTCCCCTTACAGACTTGTTTTTGGAAAGCCTTGTCATATTCCCGTGGAATTGGAGCACAAAGCTCTATGGGCCATAAAGAAATTTAATTTTGAAATTGATGAAGCGGGCTTGCATCGAAAACTGCAACTTAGTGAGTTAGAAGAGATTCGCAATGAGGCTTATGAGAATTCCAAAATTTATAAAGAAAAGATGAAGGAATTCCATGATAGTCACATCAACAGAAAATCTTTTGATCCCAATCAAAAGGTGTGGCTATTCAACTCTAAATTGCGTCTCTTTCCTGGCAAACTAAGATCCTCGATGGGATGGTCTTTATCTTGTGGTCAAGGTCCTCCCCCATGGGGCGGTTGAGATTAAGAACCCCAAGAGTGGAGCTCAATTTTCGGTGAACGGTCAAAGGCTTAAGCCTTACATTGAGGGGGTTAGTGATGACACCATTCAGGATGGCCTTGTGGTGGAAATCATGTCCTTGGAGGACCCAGTCTATGATTCTACTTAGTGGATTGCAAGACGTCTGGCTGAAGACGTAAAATTTAGCTCTTCTTGGGAGGAAACCCATGTCTTAGTTTAGTTTGATTTCTTTGCTTTTGTTTGTTTTAGGTGTGCATATTAGAGCCTTGGAGAGGATGTTTCCTTAACATTGGGGACAATGTTCCGTTTAAGTTGGGGGGGAGCATTCATTCCATTCATGGCTATTTATACTCATTTAGTTATGTTGTGTTGATTCTTTTTGAAGCATGTTCATTGAAACGACTAGTTGATTGAGTATGCATGTTTTGAGCCTTGGTTATCGAACTGTTGCACAATTTCTCTTTGAAAGCTAGTTTTAATGTCTTAAAATTGATCACTTACACGAGCTTTTATGAATTAATAATCTAGTTGATTGAGTTGAGTTAAATCCTATGATTAGTGGAGATTGAAACCTTATACTTGCTTTCGGAGCCTTTCTTTTCTTTTTGGGAGGATGTAATTACTCTATTATTTTATTCAGCATATTTGGTTTCTTGCTTTGTGCCCATGTTTACAATTGCGTTAATTAGAATCTTCATTTATGCATTATGATTGATCAATTGAGAACATTGTTAGTCTTTTTGAAAAATGATTTTAGGCCTTCTTTTGTGTTCGTAGCCGTGTGTTTCTTGTTGTGTAGTGTTATCCCTAGCACCCATTTTTGAGCTTAAACACTTACCATTTCATTCAAAACTTAGGAAGCCTTTTGATGTGTTCATTTT
>JAESVK010069488.1:11025-45035 GCA_017140935.1 Hamamelis virginiana
ATATATATATATATATATATATATATATATATATATATATAGGTTCGTTAATGCTATGTATATTAATATATTTGAAATTAAAGAGGCCTAATTTTGAAATTTCGTCATAGGCCTCAAAATATAAGCAACCATGAAAATTAGGATTAGGCATCAAGTTAAAAAACAAATTTGGTTTGCAAGGTTGGTGGCAGCAAAATTAGAGAGAGAGGGGGGGTACAGTGGAGAGGGGAGTGGGAAGAGGTGAAAATTAAAGTAGGAAAATAAGATTGGAAGTAGATCCCACTTTTGAGCTTTGGGTGTCCCTTTTCAATCAAATTTATTTCCCAAACTAACTTATTCAATTGAAATATCCATGCCGACAAAATCTGCTACACCTTTT
Organism: Hamamelis virginiana; assembly: GCA_017140935.1. Classification (NCBI taxonomy): domain Eukaryota; kingdom Viridiplantae; phylum Streptophyta; class Magnoliopsida; order Saxifragales; family Hamamelidaceae; genus Hamamelis; species Hamamelis virginiana. Next base: position 11,405 of record JAESVK010069488.1, read on the forward strand.
TTTTGGGGAAATCCTAACCATTCATTGTGGATCACATTGGATAGGAGGATAAAGGTTGTAGATTATAGTAGGATACATATTTTAGAAAACTGACTGTGAATTAGATACTGTACTTGTGGATGTCATACACGCCAAAAATCACGGTGATCCAATATCAAATTTTCAAAATATAGCTATGAAAAGTTATGACCGTAGAAAACTGCCACATTTTTTTTTATTCATTATTTCTGAGAAACCAACCGTTGGATCATTGTGATTTTTGGCATACATGACATGTATAACTACATCATCCACTCCAACTGTCAGTTTTTCAAAATATGTATCACACAATTAATTATCTATGGACTTCATGCCGACATAAGCTTATATAAGCATATGTTGACTTGACCATTTCTGTATATATATAGAATTTTGATCAGGTAAGAAGTCCTTACCTAGCTTATCGTTAGTCCACTCCTTTTGGGAGCCATAGAACATGTATTTTGAAAAACCGACCGTTGCATTAGATAATCTTCTTATAAATGACATATCTGCCAAAAATCATAGTGAGCCAACAATTGGCTTTCAAAATACAATCCATGAAACACTAACAGTATTTACCGTTGGATGCTGTATGAGTTGTTTAAATGTATGTATTTTAAAAACCAACCATTGGATTGCTGTGATTTTTTGCAGACATAACATACATATGAAGATTATCTCATCTAACCATAGGTTTTTCAAAATACATATCCCAGTGAAAGTGGGATGACGATAAGAAGCGCGAGGACGTCCTTACAGGATCGGGATTGTATATATATGATTGGTCAGGGTCAGGTTCCTTCACACATAGTTTTTACTCCTAATTTGACAAGCAGTTTACAAAATTTGCCCAACATGGAATAGGTATTTTGAGAAACCGACAGTTGGATTAATTAGATATTCTATTTATACACATCATATCTATCAAAAATCACATTGATCTAGCTAACGACTACTTTTTTAAAAAATATCACAATTTTAAAATAAACTGTAAAAAACTGTCACAGTTGGTTTTCAGAAAATACAACCATTGGATCAATGTGATTTTTGACACACATAATGTATATAAGCAAAATATCTAATCTATCTGTGGGTTTCTCAAAATACTTATATTTCATGCTAAGTTTTACAAACCGCTTATCAAATTAGGAGTAAAACTATGTGTCAAGACAACCTATCCCATACACAGGAATGCTATTATCAGGCCAACCTTACGTGATGTTGTGTAAAGTCGCCCCCATATGGCCAATTTAGATGACAGTTTATAAAATTGACCGTATGTTGGATTAGACGCTCATCTTCTGTATGTCATGCCTGCAAAAAATTACAGTGATTAATTGGTTTTTGAAAAATGCCATTGTGAATATATGCAACTTATTTGTTCTTTAAAATATCACCATTTTTTTAACGTTTGTTTTTAAAAAACCAACCGTCGGATCATTGTGATTTTTTGCAGGCATGACATACAAAAGATGAGCATCTAACCCAACGGTCAATTTTATGAACTGTTATCTAAAATTGGACATATAGAGCTGAGCTTACGAACTTTGCTTAAGGCCAACCTGATTATAGCATTAATGATCCCATACATATGTTTATATATATATACATATATATGGTATGATTTTCTGATAGTCACACATTTCCATATTCATAACCTTTATTCTTTATTTACACAAAAAGAAAGGCTTCAAGGTAGCCCATGGCACATTACATAAAGGTCTGTCATGCATACAACAGTACATTACTAGTACTATTATTATTCTTACTAGGTCACGTGCAACTGCATGTGACATACCGGTCGTCCCCAGTACGCCGGAAGTTTCACTCAATTGCTGGATTCTCCACCGGAGTCCTCAGGCGAGTTTTCCCTCTGTTCTTCAACCCTTGCCTCAGCCTAAGTCCATGACCAAATGATATATATCTAATTAAAAGATCATTCAGAATATATAAACCACTAAAAATAATGTCAAAATTACACTTTTTTGGTGAGAAGTTTCATAGACCAAATGATATATATCTAATAATGATATATATCTAGTAATGCCATACAGAGTTTTCCCTCTGTTCTTCAACCCTTGCCTCAGCCTAATTCCATTTTTTTTTCTTTTATCTTCGTTTGTACATTATATACAAGTATTTTCCATTTGAAACCATAACAATAATTATGAACAGCAAAAAAAATTGTTATTAAACTAGGACAAGTATTTTGAGAAACCGACCATTGAATTAAATGTTCCGCTTATACAAATCATATATGCAAAAATTCATATTGATCCACGGTCGGTTTTTCGTACTTTCGAGAAAAAAAATTGTAAAATTTGATCCAGTCTATTTTTGAAAAACCAACCATTTAATCAATGTAATTTTTTGCATGCATGATACGTACAGGTGGAACATCCAATCTAATGGTCTGTTTCTCAAAATACTTGTTCAAGTTGGTTAGACATACTAGGAAAGAATTATTGCAGTAAAACTTCCGTCCAAATTTTATTAATTTAAGAAACTCTATTATTATGTTTACTCAAAACTTTTGCAGTGAAACTTCTATCCCAAATTTTATCAAATGCAAAAAGATGCCACATCATGGGAATTAGAAATCTCTTCCTTTTCTGCCTCAACTTTTCACAGATCGAACTCTCATCCTTACAACCAAACCAACCCTTATTAAAAAAAAAAATACTTACAACCACCTCAGGCGCCCTAGTCCTCGTTGGCCTGTACACCTGCTGCATGTCGAGTGCAGCCTGCAAAATTTATAATGCAAGTAGCAATCTTAAACATATATGAAACTCATCAAATAACAAGAATAAAACAAGAAGCTAGATGAATATATACACAAACACACACATATTTATATAAAGAGACCTCAAATATTTCTGTAATACCCTAATTGCTTGGTAGTGATTATTTAAAGTCACGGTTAGAGGCTCAGTCTCAATGGACGGCTGCCTCTCGAGCTTAGGAGGTGATGGTGGGTCGTTCTCCATTTTTCCACAACGGCGGGCTTAATTAAGAGAGAGAAAGACAGTTTAAGAGAGAGAAAGAGAGAGTATATGTGTGTGAGAGGTGATTAGGGTTTGTGTGTTCTAGCTCTATAAATAGTGAGGTGGTGCGGAAGAAAGGCCAAAAAGAGAGAGAGGTGAAGCAATGGTGCCATGCAATTGCACAGGAACGTGGCAGCCATGAGGCCATGGCACATAATGTTTTACGTTTGGCACGTTCACTTTTGTCTCTACATAAACCGTCTTTGGAACATTGTCGGCAAAAGTGTTAGGACCTGTTTGGAGACCCCATGAAAATTTAGTGGAAATGGCTCAATTAATTGTAGTAATTGAAGCTGCAAATTCATCAATTTAAAATCAATTTAAAGATTTCTTAAAATCTGATCACGTACGTACCATTTCAAATTTTCATTATCATATGTGAAGGTATATTAATTTCCATCTTTTCGTATTGGCTCCATCCATGAATCTTGATGGTGGATTTGTATGCAAAATTATATATTATAATGAGTCAAGTTAATTTTCAAGACACATCCAAACAGACCCTTATTGCTTAAAAAGGGTTGGCAGGTAGTAGAAACTGGTGACCATGTGGGGGTGAAGCCCAATGGTCTTGATTGATGCGTGTCAGAAGTACTTGGCTGGGTGAAGAAATTTAAGACAATCAATGAAGAAGATTAATTGGAAATTCGAACTTTTTTCAATCCGTTAATTTGCATTAATTTTTCTTAAAATCATTTTTAAAATTAAAAATTTCACTTAAAGTGAAAAATACTATGATAATCACTTCTATAAGATCTAAAAAGAAATATAATTGTTTGTCGGTAAAATTATCATAATTTAAGTGACTGTAACAAAAGTAAAGATGAAGATTCAAAGTTCGATCACAATCACATTTAGAGTCAAAATTTTGATACAAACGTAAATACGTTACACTCTCCAAATGGTTTGAAAGACTTTCCAGATCACGATTCTATAGCGAACCACAAGCTGCCATGCATGATACGTGGTGTTGGGAGCTCTCTGATGTGCCATTTTTTAGTACGATGGTTACAATTGTTTGTCGGTTGCTGATGCAGATCACGTAACGCAATAAAAGTAACTCATAATTAGTACATAGGAATTGTTGTTGGAAGTATATCAATATTCATTTATTAATATTATGAGAGATTTGAGAGAGGGAATATGTTTATATGAAATAAAAATATATATATTTGATAAAATTATATATATATACAAAGCTGATCGTATGAGGTCCAGACTGCAAGTGGACTGCACAGCTATTTGGCCTTGCTCCGGTGGTTGGTTCCAAATTCCGACCGTTGGATATGATGCTCACCCCCTGCATGCCACGCCTACAAAAAATCATGCCGATCCGACGGTTGGAATTTTGTAAAACCAGCCTTAAGCAGACTGAAATTACCAAAGACTATATATAAATTTCATTTGTGTTTAAGGTTGGTTTTATAAAATTCCAACCGTCGGATCTGCATGATTTTTTGCAGGCATGGCATGCAGGGGGTGAGCATCATATCCAACGGTCAGATTTTGGAACCGACCACCAGAGCTCCGCTAAATGGCCGTGCAGTCCACTTGCGGTCTGGACCCCATACGATCAGCTTTGTATATATATATATATATATATAGGGATAGGATCACCTTACACCTAAAAATGACTCTTATACAAACTCAAAATATACACTGTTAGATTAGATAAAATCTTATGGCTATTTGTGCCTTGAATTTAAAACCAAAAAGATAAGTTTTCACAACTCCATTTATTACACCCATTTATTACACATTACCACCCTTCTCTCTCTTCCCACCCATCAAGAGACCATCCAACTCCCCTGCAGCTCACCCTCATCGGCCGGCAACAACGCCGGCCAACATCACCGAGGCCGGCGACCCTTTCTCTCTCCTGTCACTCATCCTCACCGGACTGACACAATGCCAGCCACCTCACCGACGAACCAACCAACGATTTGTTTAATTCTATGAGGAAGCAAATTCATTACCAGAGTTTGCCATTGGAGAAGAAAAACGGATCACATTATCTCCTGCCACCACCAACTAAACAAATGTAATATTTGAAACCAAACACAGCCACGAAGATCAACTACCATTAAGGCATGGTTTTAAAAAACTGTTTACAAGTACTTTGAATTTATTAGGTTATACAAGTTGCATCTTGGGCTGGACTGACTGATTACTGGATCATATAATAGAGATTTCACCGACAATCAGAAAATAATTGTGCAGATAATCATATTAGTTTATGAGTTTTTACTTATTTTCTTACATTGTCCTGTTTACCAACCAACGATTTTTTTGCACTTAGATTATGAGTCATTTTTATGTGTAAGGTGATCCTATCCCATATATATATATATGATTCATTGGGATCCAGACCCCATTTGGATAAATACGGTCCACTCCTCATTGGGATAGTTGAGACAGTTATTTTGAAAAATCGACCGTTGGATTAGATACTCTGTTACGTATGTCATATCTACCAAAAATCACAATGATCCAACGGTTGGTTCATGAGAAAACTGTCTGTGAAAAAAACTGACACTTGAAGAACGATAAAATGTCAGTTTATTTAAGTTAAGTGTGATATATATATATATATATATATAAAGCTATAGAGAGTCTCATGAGCTCCACATCATATCCCACGGAACTTGTTGATATATATACACTACTTCACTCTTCATTGAAATCCGCTTCCCTCCTTCCCGCGCTTCCAACATGATCCAACACCTAAAACCATAAATATATAGTTATTGCTAAAACTAATATTCTATCAATTTAGTATAAATGTTGCATTGTAAAAATAATAATTATTATTTGCGCATTTGGAAATTTCATGTCTTCATTTGTCAAGGAAGCATTTTCTCATTTGAATTAAAATTACTAACATTTTGACAACTAATATTACCACCTTTTTTTTAACATTCAATTAGAAACTAACGATAATAAATTTTTTGTAGTGAGTATCCTTTGTTCCTTTCTTTCTTTATTTTTTGTTATAGTGTCCCAGATCTCTACTACGTACAAGTGTACTATATAGCACCAAGAGACCATACCAGCAGACTAGCTGACACCTTCTCCATAAAGTTAGTGTTAAAAATTAAATATATATGAAATTAAAAAATGGAAAGTATATTTGAATAGAGATGGACAATATTGTGCTTTACAAAGATAACAAATCCTGCCAACAAATTAAAGTGGAAAATAAATTCAAACAAATTATGACGAAGTACTTTTATTATGTCGTTTTGTAACTATAATTCATCGTTATCATTTTATGATCATAACGAATCTAGTGAGCAAAGTAAAAGCAGAAACAAATTCGGACAGTTATACTACATGCATGTCATGTAGTTAACGAGAACGACAAGTACGCTAGTATAGATTCTTATAATATTGTTTCGTAACTATAATTAATTGTCATATCATGACAATAACAAATCTAGTGAGCAAAGTAAAAGTGCATAGAAACAAATTCCGGCAGTTATACAACAAAAGTATATGTCATGTAGTTAACAAGAATGACAAGTACACTAGTATTGATCCTTATATTGTTTTGTAACTATAATTAATCGTCATACCATTTTATGATGATAACGAATCCAGCAAGCAAAGTAAACGTGCACAGAACAAATTTTTACAGTTATACGACAAAAGTGCACATAATGTAGTTAAAGAGACGACGTACAAGTACTTTTAGTGTTAATTATTTTGTTACATGAGCAACAACCATTATTATTAATCCTTGTATCAATTTATGAAGTTAAAGAATCCAATAATTAGCATATTAAAAGTAAAAAATAAACTTCAACAGAGTATGATAAAAACATTTGTTATGCCAAAAATATCATTATGTCACCAATAATGAATATTTTTAATTGTCTTAATTTTTTGGAATTTATTTTTACTTTTAGATTATATCAACGTAGTTTAAGAAAAAAAAATCAACATAATACAACAAAATTAATTAGTACCATGGTTATTACATCTCTTGATAATAATAAGCTAATTAATCCACACAAATGCTATATATGTTAATTATTCTACCATTAAGATATGATACAAATAAGAATTGGCTAGCATGGTAGAAAAGACAATTGCAAAGGTATAGTAGGGTTTAGAGGGGTTGATTCTTACTGTTGACCCCAAACCAAAAAAAAAACAAGAAAAAAAAAAGAAAACAAATACTTTACTACTAATTGGTAATATATAAGAAAGCTCATACTATCTGGAACATGTTGAAATTTAAGTTAGCCGCATATCAGTGAGAAAAATGCTTACATATTTATTTATTTATTTTTATTATTATATAAACACTTTTCAATGAAATTAAAAGGTTATAAGAGAGACATGTTCATCACGTATACATGGTGAACCTGAAAAATGACAAACCACCTATAAAGATTATGGAATTCCTTCCAATCCGATTGTTAAACCAAAGATTTCATAACAGTTTTTTGTAATGTAAATTATTCAAATTCAAAATGTAAAGCTTGTCTCATTTACGTAACTTCATATAAATATAAACAAGGTTCACACTCTCAATTATTGATTGAGAGCCAAAATACATTGTCTCAACTTGGTATCAGAGCCACCACTACCTTTCTTTTTTTATTTTTTATTTTTTTCTGCCATGGCTGATTCCTCATCCTCTCCTTCCCTCACGGTTTCCCCATCCTCTCTAACCATCTCTTCATCCCCCACTCCTTTAACCAATGCACACCATTTTCTCTCCATCAAACTTGCCACCAAAAATTTTATTCATTGGAAGACTCAATTAATCCCATTTCTTCGTGGCCAAAACCTCATGGGCTATGTTGATGGCATAATTCCTTGTCCTCCATATCACATCGAATCAAATGGCACTGCAATTCCTAATCCGGCGCGTGCTTCCTGGATATGTCAAGATCAATTGCTTGTGAGTCTCCTCATTGCCTCACTTTCTGAAGATATTCTACCTCTTGTTGTTGGTCTAGAAACCTCTCATCAAGTTTATTTAACTCTTGTCAACTCCTTCGCCTCCCTTTCCAGTACTCGCATCCTTCAACTTCACATGACCCTTAAAGATCTCAAGCAAGAGGATCAAACTGTGTCTGCCTATCTTCAAAAGGCAAAATCTATTGCTGATGAAGTTGCTGCTACCGGTCGCCCTCCAACTCTGACAGACTTTAATCTTTATGTTCTCAAAGGGCGTTATAAGTTCAAAGACCTTGTCACCACCATTGCTGCACGTCCTGATCCCACCCAATTCTCAGAACTTCACAGCTTACTACTGAGTCATGAATTCCTAAATGCCGATCATTTTTCCAAACTCACAGTCTCAGTGTCTTCCCCAACTGAAATTTCACCCTCTGCTAACCTATCTCAACATGGTATTTTACCTACTCCTCCACCCAACCATGGTCATGGCAGATTCAATCGACCTCGTCCTCGTGGTCGGTTCCAATGATCCTTAATTTTAGCTCTACCTCATTCGATTTTTTTCAGACTCTCGTCCCAAGTGCCAAATATGCAACGGTTACAACCACACGGAAGTTAATTGCTATCACCGCTACACTCATACCATTAATATGTCTGCTAATATAGCTCTTTTCAACTCAGCGCCTTATCATAAATGGCTTCCTAATACGGGTGCCACTCATCATGTCACTCCATACACTACAACAAATTGACCCTTTTGCAACAAAATTTTTTGCGACAAATAATTTTTTGTCGCAAAAGACTATATTTTGTGACAATAGTTCATTTTGTGGCTAAGAAGTACCAAAACAATATTTCTTTGCGACAAAAATATTATGTTGTCGCAAATACTTTCCCACAAAAAAAATTCCCACAAAAAATTTGGTGGGAAACCATTTTTGTGACAAATTCTATAATTTTGTCACTAATTGTTGTCGTAAATAACCTTTTGCAACAAAATTAATGATGTCGCAAATAAGTGTGAATAATAATTTATATGAAAATTTTTTTTATTATATTTGCGACAAATATGTTTGTTGCAAAAACTGTATATATTACAACAAAATTAGGATTTGTCACGAAAAGTGATTTGTTGTGACAAATCTATTAGTGTGTCGCTAAATATCACTATTGGCAACGATCAAATTTTTGTAGCTAAAAGTAATATTTTGTGACAATGACTTATTTTGTCGCAAAAAAATGGCTTTTAGCGACAAAATTACAAATGTGTCACAAAAAAGTGACATATTGTTACAAACTTATTCTTTTGTCGCAATAGTAATTTTTTGCGATGAAAGACAATATTGTTGCCAAAAGTGATTAATTGCGACAATCAAAAACTTTGTCACGAAAGTACCATTTAGCGATGAAATTATAAATGGGTCGCAAAACAATGCCATTTAATGACAAGCCTATACTTTCTTGCAAATTTTTTTTGCAATGATTAATTAAGTTGTCACTAAAAGTGGGTTTTAGCGACAGTGGTTAAAGTTGTCACAAATGAAAAGTGACTCAATTAATCATTGCAATAAGGAATTTTTTTTTTTTTTTTTTTTTTTAAACATACTTATAAATCCTTGATGTAAGTATTTTATTTAAAGGTGTTGTTAATATAACAAATAAAAAATTTGAAATCCTAAGGAATATATGTTATAAAATTAGACCTCGTGGTATAAAGTTCTAAATTTAGAAATTTTTGGATAATATTCTCTTAACATAACAAACAGAAAATTGGATTAGATGTTATAAATTTTTAGAATTTAGAACTTGTCATTTTCAAAAATTGGACCTCGTGGTATAAAGTTTTAAATGTAATCAAAACAAAAATTAATTACGTATTATCAAAAAAAAAAAAAAACCTTAATACTATTATGAGCGAATACCAAGAAGTCCCTCAAATTAATCTCTCTAGTTTACCAATATATCTACGTAGTGAAAAGATTTTGTCAAAAAAACGAAATTTCCCCAAACACAGTGAAAACACCCAACACAGTGAAAACACAAATTAAAAATACTAGACTGGGTGTTTTCACTATTTTGGGTAATTTTATTATGGTGTGTTTTTTCGCTGTATTAGGTTATTTTCACCGTGTTGGGTATTTTCTCTGTGCAAAAGTGTTTTCATTGTGCTCGGGGCAGTTTTGTATTTTTCGATAAAATATTTCACTATGTGGACCTCTCGGTAGTGGTGTCAAATGTGTTTATATAATCCAACGGTGAGTTTTTCTAAATGTTATTGGTGATAGGCTCTAATCAAGTAACCTCACTCAATTTTGTACTAAGTGCACCTTGTAATTTACTAGCTCAAGTCACATTTCACTACATGTGTTGGGTAATTTTACTGTGGTGTGTTTTTTCACTGTATTAGGTTATTTCACTATGTTTAGAGCAGTTTTATTTTTTCAATAAAATGTTTTCACTATGTGGACCTCTCGGTAGTCGTGTCAAATGTGTTTATCTAATCCAACGATGAGTTTTTTAAATGTCATTGGTGATTGACTCTAATCAAGTAATCTCACTCAATTTCGTACTAAGTGCACCTTGTAATTTACTAGCTCAAGTCACATGTATGTGGCTAATTATACAATATATTTCTAAAAATTTATCGTTGAATTGAACAAACCTCTTATGAATATCATATTGTCAAAAATCACAGTAATCCAACGGTCGGTTTTTTAAAAGTGGCAATATGAAAAATTGTCTAATTTGTTCTTTAAAAAATCACTAATCTTCTATAATCATTATTCAAAATTTGACCGTTGGATTGCTCAAAATTTTTGCGAGCATGGTATTCATTAGAAATTTGTCTAATCCAACAATGTGTTTTTCTAAATATTATTTTATATATATTTAATGGTTATTAAAGAATTCAAATGAAATTAAGTTAAAAAATATCTATCACTATAAGGTATCTCAAGCTAATACTTAGCCTAGTGGTAAGAATTGTTACATAAATATTTTATTTTAAAGAGGTATGAGGATCAAATCCCTTAGCATGTAATTTTATTAATTTTATCAAAATAAGTTGTGCTGGGCCAAACAGGCTATTGGACGCGCCAATGGGCGGATCGGATTAGATTGGACTAACGGATCAGTTTGGGCCGCTTACCGCTTCTAATATTGTTTTTTATAGTTATATGAGTTCCGATCTAGTCATCGTATGGTTACATAGGTTAGGTAAGCATGAAGCCCATAAATAATTTGTGGGATGCTTATTTCGAAAAACTGACCGTTGGATTAGAAACTTTAGTTATAGATGTCTTACATACCAAAAATCACAATGATCCAATGTCAGAATTTCAAAATATAGTTACTCCCTCCATTCCACAAAAGTTGCATATTTGTATTTTGGTCCATCCCAAAAATTGTTGAGCATTGAGAGAATCAATGCATAAATATTATGCTTTTTCCAGTAGCACCATTTTTTGTTTACTTATTGTAGTCATTTATGTAAAAAGTAGGATAAAGACGAGGGGTAAATTTGAAACAAAAAATTAACACTACTACAAAAAGATGCAATGAAAACAGTAAATAGAAAACGGTTTTGGAAGCCGTTTTAGAAAAAGACCAAATAAAATAGTTCCTATATACTCGTACCTTTTTAGCATAAGCATTTTATACCACTAAATCCAATTTTATTTTTTCATATAACAATTAGAAAAGGAATTTGAATATCTCAGTGGCCTATCTGTATAAAGAGGCAAAATCCATTTACTAATACTTTTACCAGTAGTTTGTAAAATCTAATGTGGGAGTTTATTTTGAGAAACTCGCCGTTGGATTAAACGTTCATCTTATATACATCATGTCTACAAAATATCAAGTCGATCAGAGGTCAATAGTTACATCATCAATAACTGTGAAAAACAATGATTTTTTATTGACTTGAACTGATCGAATGACTAATAGTGTCCGATTAGTTTGAATTTTGGTAGACTTGATATTTATAAGTAGAGTATTTAATCTAACAGCGAGTTTCTCAAAATACAATTTCTAGTTTGAGATTTTTCAAATCACTCATAAAACTATTGATAAAGTGACATATGTAGTGACAACTACAAAATAGATTTAAAAAAACTGACCGTTGGATTAGATACACTGATTATGAATTTTGTGCTCGCCAAAAATTATAGTGATCCAACGGTCAATTTATGTGAAATGTCAATGTGAAAATTTGTGACTTTTGTTATTCAAAATATCACTATTTTTCTCCATCGATTTTTTCAAAAACCGACCGTTGGATCATTATGATTTTTGGAGAGCATGAAATTCAGAAAAAATTTATCCAATCCAACGACCAGTTTTTTAAAATATTTTCGAAAATATATTCTATAATTTTTCAAATATATATTTAAAATACTATAATAACATTAAAACGACACCGTGTCACTCTTTATGCTCATCTTACCCTTATTTCACATCACCCGCGGGATCTAAATTTAGGTTCCCTCCAAAACATCTCTCCATCTCTCTGCACCCTCCGAAAACCTAGCCCGACATCACTTTCATGATCCCCAAATACAATCAACCCATGCAGCCTCATTCCATATCTCTCACTCTCTCTGCATTCGCTCAAGTATGTAACCCTAGCAGCACGAATCTATCACTCTCTCTATCTCTTTGCTTTGGGTCTGTGATGCTCTATCTTCAATCTTCTTGCACGATCCCTCTCTCTAGCTAGCAACGCCAAACGGCTTATCTTCTTCTCCGATCTGGGACGATTAAAGGTACAATCTCCCTGTTCTTATTCTCGATCTCTTGCGCAAAAACCCTATAGCATCTGATCATCTTCTCTAGGCATCAATCATTAGATTTGCTTACCCATGCTTCATCCAATCCCCCTAGTTGTTTCTGGCCACACCTTTGGATGCATTGATTGGTACATATAAGCTGGATTATATCGAATATACAGAGCTCCAATGTCTGATTCCTTTCCATTCCATAACCGACCATCAATTCTATTCAGCTTCTCTCTCTCTAGATCGATACTGACGTTGGGTGAAGGAAGAATGGGGAAGACAAGTTACATAGCGATGACGACAGATGAAGCAACAACTGATTCTATCAGTTTTGATCATACCATCAAGCTCAGAAGCCTTGGCTTCGGCACTTCATTTCTTGAATGGGTCTCTTCTTTCGCCGCAATGTCAGTTCTCTCTCTGCTTTCTCTCTCTACAGAGCATGCGATATGATCGGTTGGTTTATTGAGATCCAGATATATATATATTTGATATAATATTTTTATTTGATCATGAATCATGTTTAAATCTGTTGATCTTCTTTACTCGTATTGGGGACTTATCATCACTGTAATGGTCCAATTCAATTTTTTGCATTTTAGTGTGTGTGTTTTAGGGGGTTTATTCTTTATTTTTATTTTTTTGGTGTTGAATTGTTGTGATTTATGTCAATTCTGATCATCGATTGAAACCCCATGCATTATGAATATATTTAAATTTATCTTTGCATATACTGCCCTTCATTGAAATTAACTTAATGATTTTGAATGACCACAAAAAATGTATCTTACAAAGCTGTGGAATTCATTATAGTTAGGTTAGCTTGGTTTAACCCTACCTTGTTATCAAGTCACAAATTTTGAGGTCGTGTGTGTTTTACAACCTACTTGTACTCATTTTTATTTGCTTAGCTTTACTTTAGTTTAGTTGGAACTGGTGTTCGTGATGATGTTGGATTAATTAGTAGTCCCTGCTCCCTACTAGAGAGGCATTATCTTGACACTGCATAGAGGCACATGATATATTTATTTCTTTATCATAGCACATTCCTACATTTGTGTTGTGTCTTTTAGCTTTAGGTTTCTCTAATACTTGATAAAGAGGAATACTAAAATTTGTGCAGTTACTTTCTTTCGATCCTGAGTCTGTCATCAATCAAGGGATGGTGAGCTTATCACAAAAGCAAAAATTAAAAGAAGAGGCTCTTGAGCAGTCACATGAAATTGCACTTGGGGGTGGAGCATTTGGACATTGCCTGGTATGTTGCATGTTACCTTTTCTGTTCAGTACCTTTTGTATATTAATATGTGCTTATTTTTCTTAAAACTGCATTTGTTATAACCTTTTTTCTTCTTTTGAGATTGAGATTGTGTCCAAAATACTTGCTATTGGCAGTTGAAGATCAAACTGGATTGCTACTATTATTGGCCATTAATTTTAGAAGTTCCTTAACATTGAGAGTGTGATATGAACAGTTGAAGATAATATGGATTAATATTATTCATCTCTTGCTTGTATATCAGAAAAGAAAAAACATAGATAATAACACAGAGAAAATAGAGAAAGGATAAATGAAAAACACAACTCCCACACATGATGGCAGTTGCTTTGATTATGAATTGGTTTGCAATAATGCTAGATAGTATTGATGTGTCCCATCTTTTTTTCCTGTAATAATGAAAATCATTAATGATATTTTTTTTTCCTCCTGCGATTCATATTTAAGATAATTTGAGTAAGTGTAAAGTATAAATTCTTTCTATTATTGCATTCTTTCCTCTTCTTTGTTCTCTTGCTTTTTTATTCTACAAACATCTCTTACAAACAAGCTTAGTATTAGAGTTGGATATGGATATTGGGACTCGTGACCTATGAGTCAAAATAGATAAATGGACATGTTCTGGAGATAGCCTATGCCCAATGGTTTCCATGAATGTTTAAAAACCGTTCTGATTTGAGCTGTACTTGCAGCCACTTCTATCTTATCTATGTGACAATGGCACTCCTTTTTTCAGTTATGGCTGAGTTGGTCACATCAAAGTGTCTGCATTTCAATGTTTTGGGCATTGCACTCTGTTGTAGTTCATTTTGTTTTGGGCTTGCCATGTTGGTTACCACATATCCATGTGGGAAGATGGGTTGTGTCATTGTTATGTTGTTGCTAACTATTTTGGTAAATGTGAACTGACTTTTCAATAGTTTTTTGCCAATTTTCTTATCTATGGTTTAGAAAGAAGAAAAATTGGATTTGCTATGGGATAAACATAGCATTAATATATCAATGTGTTTGTGGCTTGTGCAACTCTAGTGGAATTTAACTGAAGAAAAATTGGATTTGCTGTTATTTTGCGCCTCTTCTTCCTAAGACGTTTCCCTGTTATGCCTTTCACAGTATTGATTGATCATGTTTATACCTTTATGCAATGGATAATAATATATTGGTAATATAGTTGTTATTTTGGAGTTCGTCAACTGAAATCCTTGTTATCTTCATTTTGTTGAGCAAACTTTTTACAGTTAACTTAATTATTGTTATGCTTATTACGGGATTAGTGAACTGGTAATAATCATAGGGGTCAGGACATGTTTCCGTGAACAACTGACTTCTCTTTTACTATTCTCTTCCAGCTTGTTTTTTGGCCATTATATATAACAACCACTATACTTCTTACTATGAGATCCTTGGTAATGTAACTCAACCTTGTTTCCACTTCTAAGAAGCACTATTAGAGCCATTATTAATGCTGTGTGTGGAGGTAACCAGAGCGTCAATCACATTGACACTTGTTTCTTCTTTTGGGAAATATTATAAAGTTTCTATTAGGTGTCTGATTTGTGAATTTACTACTGGCCTTACATATGGTATCTGAAACTTCACTGATCACCTTGAGGTTTTAAAGTTGTATTATTCGCTTTCCTTTGGTATAGCTTTAACTAATTTTTAAAGTTTAAAAAGACTATTTCATCTTTACTCCAAATCATGGTTGATAACTGTACGGTGGCCAACTGTATTCCCAGGTTGAAAATTGAACGACCATCAAAACTAAGTTCGATGAGAACGTGGTGAACAATATATGGATATGAAATAAGCAATTCACACCCAATGCTTTAACACATGTTAAAATTTAAAGCCGAATCAATCAAACTAATTTATATTTCTTGATGATGAAATGGATACCATGATTTATGCTTTTTTTTTGTTAAATCTCTCCTGTGAATTGCCTAAGAGAATTGTGTGAAGGGAAAAACATGTAACAGTAACAAAGTGATGCATTGCATTTTATGCTAATTCCCCTTTTCTTAGCTATTGGATTGACTTCATCCATGAATAGTAATCACTAATCATCTTAGTTCATATATTTGTTGTCATTTGTCAACACAGCGAAACCCTAAGACTCAAGAGAAGCCAAACATGATACATTTTACAAGATGACATTTTGGGACAAGGACAGGTATTGGGTGATTGAACATTGTGAGAAGAAACATGTAAGTAAAGTTAGCATATAGACATTATCTTTATTCATTAGTTCTTCATTTATTAAGTTAGTATTTCTTTTTTTCTTTTTAAATTCTGTATAAATAATTTTTTAATTGTAGGATGAGATGACACAACTACAGTCTCAGTCCATAGCATATGGCAATAGTCAGATGAGCCCAGATAAGATATTTACCTACGTAAGTGGTGTGGTGTGAAGTCAGGATATGTACATGGTCTCGGGTTTGTTGAGATGCCAATGCCATCAACCCATTGCAGTCGTGTTACTGACATTGAGGCAGCTACTAGAAGGGCCGAGCAGGCAGAGAGACATACTGATGAAATGCAGACAAAGTTACAAACTATGAGGTCAACGGTGGATACTATGAATTCAAGACATTCTCAAATGGAGTCCATGTTGCAAAGTATCTTGTCAAGGTTGTCCAATAGTGACAATTCATCCATGGTAAGTTGTATGTCAATAGACAATTTTTTTCTTCAACTTACATACATTTCAATTATATGTTTTGTTAAAATAAATTATATATAATTAACATTATTATTTTTTATTATTGCAGATTTGATTATGATGGCTTGCTTTCTAATGGATGTTGGGGATGCTCTACTTTTGCTTTAAGTTTGGTTTTATAATAATGGATGTTGAGAATATGCTATATTTGCTTGGTTTTATTTATTTTCTTTAAATGAACTATGTGTTTTTCTCCTCACTTTTGGAATATTTCGATGGACAAAATATGTATTGGACAAGTTGGGAATGCATGTTTTAAGTATTTACGTTAAAAAACTATATATTTGAAAATTTGAGTTGTTGATTTTGAATGGTTGTACATTTTTAGCAATCAGGTTTAATGAATTGTATATATTGTAAATTGACTAAATACATATATAATTATGTTTTCAAATGAATTGCATTATCAGGTTATTATTACAACACTAATATGAATAGTATTATTAAGTTATTCATAAAGGATTAAAATGAACTATACTATTAGGTTATCGATTTTGGCCAAAATATAAATAAAGTAATGGGATGTTTAAAATAAATTTGAATTTTTATTTGCAATAATAGGCATCCTGAAATTATGTACCATTTGTGATAAAAATAAATTTAAATTTGTTGTCGCAATTGCTTATTATTTTGATGACACACAAGTATTTGTGACAATACTTTTTGTCGAAAAAACCGTACAAAATGGTATGTTTTATTGGTATTTGTGACAAGATTTTTATCATATTTGCGACAAAATTACAAATTTTAAGTAACAAAAACAATGTCATTAAAATTGAATATTAATTATAAGTTTGTCGCTAATAAGTTACAATTTGTGACATATATAATATCGTTGCTAATATATTAATTTTTTTTGTCGCTAATAAATTTGTCGCAAAAAGTTTGTTTTTGGTGATAATTATTAATTTGTCAGTAATAATATAGTTTTCATGACGATTAAAAAAGTGTCGCTAAAAGTTTACCTATTTGTCGCTAATAGTATGCTTTTTGGGACGACAACAATTTTGTCACTAATAGTTTATTTTTTGTGACAATACCTAACGTTTGTCGCTATATAGTTTCTGTGACGAGCATCTAGTGACAACTTGATGGCGAACTCATTTTTGTCACATATAATCATTTGCGACAAATTTGAAACTTTTTGCGATAAAAAAATTTGTCACAAAGGAGCCAATTTGTTATAGTGATATATTGTTGGCCTTTCTCATCATGACGCGTATCGTGGCTCGGATCAGCTATGAGTTGGTAATGGATCAGGTTTGCAAATCTCTCACATTGGTTCCACCTCTCTTCAATTTCCCTCTCGTTCTTTTCTTCTTTCTAACATTCTCTGTGTCCCAAAAATTTCCAAATCTCTACTTTTTGTTCATCAATTCAACAAAAGACAATAATTGTTATTTTGAATTTCATCCATCTTATTTTCTTGTCAAGGATCAGGCAACACAGAAAATTCTACTCCGAGGCTCGAATGATGGGGGTCTCTACTAACTTTCTCCTCAATTTGCTTCCTCCCAATTTTCTGCTCATGCTGCTAAACGAGTCTCTCCAACTTGTTGGCATCATCGACTTGGTCATCCTCACTCTCGAATTCTTCACCAAATAATTAAGATTACCAATTTACCATACTCTTCTCCTAAATTTAGCTTCATTTGTAAGGCTTGTCAGCTTGGCAAGTCCTCTAGGCTTTCTTTACCTGTTACTGGCACTATCAGTTCTTCTCCTTTGGATGTCATTTTCGCGGATGTATGGGGTCCTTCCCCTATTTTATCTAATGAAGGTCATCGTTATTTTGTCATATTCTTGGATGATTATTCTAAGTTTCTTTGGTACTTTCCTATGGGACATAAATCCGATGTCTTTAATATTTTTATCAAATTTCAATCCATGGTTGAACGTCAATTTAATTTAAAAATCAAAGTAGTTCAATCTGACTTAGGGGTTGAGTATCGTAAGCTTTCTAAATTTTTTGAAAATTGTGGGATTCTTCATCGACTCCCCTGTCCCCATACACATGCTCAAAATGGCTCCATTGAACGTCACCATCGTCATATTGTTGAGACTGGTCTCACCCTAATGTCTCATGCATCTATTCCTCAAAAATTTTGGCATTATGCTTTTGATACTGCAGTGTACTTAATTAATCGAATGCTAAGTCCCGCCTCTCACAATTTGTCTCCCCTTCAATGTCTTTTGCGTGTTCCTCCTAATTATTCTTTTCTTAAAATATTTGGTTCTCTATGTTTTCCATATTTAAGGCCTTATAATCGTCACAAAATTGATTATCGTTCTAAACCCAGTGTTTTTCTTGGTTATAGTTCCAAGCATCTTGGTTACCATTGTCTTGATCCTTCCATGGGCCGTCTTTATATTGCTAGATATGTCAAATTTGATTAACAAGTCTTCCCCTTCTCCATGTCGTCTGCTACTAGTCCCTTATCTAAATCAAGTTCAACCACCAATCATATTCCTTGGCTCCCAATTCCCTTACATGTCACCAAACCGCCCAATCCAACTCTTCCCATATCTCACGTGAGTCCCTGTTATCCTAAATATATAACCCTAGAGGTGAGGTGAATAAAGTTTATGGCAAACTTTAACAATTATTATCAAATAAAAATTAGGATTCAATTACTAGCAGTAGAAGCACAATAATAAAAGCAAGTAATTAAATAAGATAGAAAAAAAAAAAACACAGCGATTTTTACGTGGTTCGGACTCCGCCTACTTCCACGCCTTAAGCACCCAGCTCAAGGATTCCTACAATCCACTAAGGATTACTCCTTCAAGGTGGAGAAACCTTTACACAGTCTTCTTTATCCCATGTGGAAGACTCTCACCTAAGCTCACAAAAAACTTAAACAATGGCTCACAAAGAACCTTCACTAGTGTACGTTCACAAAGAACACTTCTTCACGCCTCACAAAGAGCACTTGGCCAATGCTCACAAAGAGCAACTATCTAATGATATACAAAATAAACTTTCACTAATATCTCTCAAATAAGTATAAACTAATTTGGCTCAAGAGAATGAGGGTTTTGACTAAATCATACAATATTGATAAATAAACAAGTTGGTACGGTGTAGATTTGTTTATGATCAACTGCTTGTTTAAGACTCATTCAATGAGTATTTATAAGCCTCGAAGTGAATATGGCCGTTAGGCACAAAAATATGACCGCTTGGGTTTGTCAAAACTAGCCGTTATAAGATTCAGGGCACGGTTAGTCGACTAGGCAAAGAGGGTTAATCGACTAGCAAAGTTAGAACTAGTTTTATTCGAAATCTGGGCACGGTATGCTAATCGACTAAACAAAGTTGATTAGTCTACTAGCGAGGCTTTTAGTCAACTAGTCAAGCCATTAGTCGACTACTTGAAGACTTTTATAAAATTTGCTTACTGTCACTACTTTAGTCGACTGGGCAGTGAGGCTTAGTCGCACGACTAGGCAATGTTCAAAATCAATTTTTATGAAAATTAACATGTCTTTTGAGTTCATAAAAGCCCACTATGATTTAAAAACATTTTTGACCAATTGAAATGATTTTTCCAAGTCAAAAGCATGGTCTATAAGGTCTATATTCTTGTGAGCCAAAATAAGTTTAATCCTAATGAGAGATTTACAAGTAAAGTCCTAATCACTCACACAAGATTGAGACAAAGGCTTTTACAACATTTCTTCAAATGATCTCCAAGTCTTGTGCTAGTCTTGTGATTGGCTTTCATGCTTGAACTTCATAAATGGAGCGCAAGGCTAGATTTTCATTGATAATTCAACTCCATGAATCCCGATAGTACAAGATATATACTTGGAAACAATAGAAATAACCACATGATCTATTTCACCAATATCAAATATAAGTATGACATACAATAATATATTCAATTAATAATTGGCTAAGAAGTTCAATAACATATGTACTATATAAAATATTCATAGTGTAATGTTTGTTATCATCAAAATCAATTATTTAAACAAAGATGGAGGTCATAAGGCCAACAGTCCCAATCCCCTCTCCTCTCCACGTCATTCTCGCTCTCTCTCACATTTAAAGTCTCCAACTCAATCTTAATCTCTCTCTACCTTATCTCTAACCGTCCCAACTCCTCCAAATCCTTCAAATTCCACTATATCTCACTCTTCCCACACGGTTTCAACCCTCCCTTCAAACTCTCTCACAGTTTCCACCTTATGTACTCCCCAACCAACTCCTTCCCACACGGTTTCAACCCTCCCACCTCATCCAAATATCTTTCAAATTCTTATCCAAATTTAAATCCTAATAATTCACTCATCTCTCTCTCTAACCGTTTCACTCACCCTTCCCATCCTAATCCAAATTTACATCCTAATAATTCAAATTCCACTTCCACTCTTCCCAGTCACGATATTCTCAATATCCCCAATTCAAATTCAAATTCTTCTATTCCCATTCATCTCTAATTTCCTCCTACTCCACTTCCAAATTTAAATTCTCAATCCCATAATTCTCATCATTCTAATTTTATTTCAAATTTAAAATCCCACCATTCTCATCCTTCTAATTCTCTTTCAAATTTAAATTCTCATTCTCCCCAACCGTTATCCTCTCATCCTACATCCATTCACAATCTTGATGGTATTTCTCTTGTCATAGATTTAAATTCAAATCTTCCATCATCTGTCTCTCCCTCTCCCTCTTTTATCCCATTTTCAAATTCTCAACAAACTTCTCTCTCTCCATCCATGTCTCCTAATCCTCACCATCCACCAACTCATACACATGCAATGATACTTCGTCATATGACTGAGGCCACCCAACCCAATACCAACCCCACAGCTCTCCACACCCAATGTTCTTCAGATTCTTTGAGTGAGCCCACATGCTTTACTGAAGCCAACAAATCCCCTCAATGGCAACAAGCTATGGCACATGAACTCAATGCTTTTATAACCAATGGTACTAGGACCATTCAACCTTATCATCCCAACATGAATGTTGTGGGCTGTAAATGGGTCTATCGTATCAAGCGAAAATCTGATGGTACTGTCGAACGCTACAAAGCAAGACTTGTTGCTTAAGGTTTTCATCAACAACATGGGATTGACTACAGTGAAACACTTAGTCCAGTTGTTAAGCCAACAACCATTAGAACAGTTCTTTCTCTCGCTGTTTCTAAAGGTTGGCCCATTCGTCAGTTGTATGTCAACAACGCTTTTCTTCATGGTTACTTGGATGAAGAGGTATATATGTCTCAGCCCCCTGGCTTTACTAATTCTGCTCATCCCACTCATGTATGTCGCCTTCACAGGTCTCTGTATGGACTAAAGCAAGCGCCCCGTGCCTGGTTTCACCGTCTGCCCTCATTTCTCCTTCCGCAAGGTTTCCAGGCATCAAAGACTGACACTTCTCTTTTTATCTTCTTTTATCATGGTACTATCATTTATGTTCTTGTCTATGTCGATGATATCCTTATCACAGGAAATAATCAAGATAAGCTTTCCTCTCTACTAAGTACTCTTGGTGAAGAATTCTCTGTTAAAGATTTGGGGCCTTTACATTACTTTCTTGGCATTAAAGTAATCTCTCACCCTCAGGGTCTTCTTTTATGTCAACAACAGGATGTCAAGACCCTTTTGTAGAAATCTGGGATGGCCACTTGCAAACCCATACAAACTCCTTTTTTCACAACTCTCAAGCTGTCTAGACTGGATGGCTCCTCCTTACCTGATCCCACACAATATCGTCAAGTTGTCGGTGCTTTACAGTATCTTACATTAACCCGACCTGACATAGCCTTTGCCGTCAACAAAGTATGTCAATTTATGCATCAACCTACTACTGAACATTGGATGGCTATCAAGCTCATATTGCGCTACTTGAAACATACCATGCAACATGGTCTTTTCCTCTCCAAAAATAGTTCACTATCTATCCATGCCTTTTCGGATTCTGATTGAGCTAGCTACCCCGATGACTGACGATCCACTGGTGGATACGCTATTTACCTTGGCAACAATCTCATCTCATGGTCCTCACGCAAACAAAAAACAGTGTCCCACTCATCCACTGAATCTGAGTACAAAGCTTTAGTTGATGCCACTGCAGAACTCACATGGATTCAATCCCTTTTGTTTGAACTTGGTATTTCTCTTCCACAAGCTCCTATCTTGTGGTGCGATAATTTAGGGGCCACCTACTTGACAGACAAACCTATTTTTCATGCTCTCACTAAACACGTGGAAATTGACTTTCACTTTGTTCGTGACAAAGTTGCTCGTAAAGACCTTCGTGTTCATGCACTTTATTTCCACCAATGATCAAATTGTTGATATTCTCACCAAAGGTCTTCCTACTCACCTGTTTCAATTCTTGAGAGACAAGTTAAAGGTTCACTCGCGTCCACCTTCAACTTGCGGGGGGATGTTAAAGCAATGATTTCATAACAGTTTTTTGTAATGTAAATTATTCAAATTCAAAATGTAAAGCTTATCTCATGTATGTAACTTCATATAAATATGAACAAGGTTCACACTCTCAATTATTGATTGAGAGCCTAAATACATTGTCTCAACTCCGATCAATAACCAATTAAGTATTATTCCTTAAAAAAAATAAAAATAAAAATCATATGTGGTACAAATCTTGAGAGAATATTACATATTGATTAATTTTATACGATGCATTTGTTTGAACACAACTCATGGTCCATGGTTGTGATCATTTTCGTGCATCATAAGTGTGTGTGTGTGTGCGCGCGCGCGCGCGAGCGCAGAAATGTTCTAGTCATATTTACTAATTTTGGTAATGTCAGTAAACACTTAGATGGCCATTAAATCACTCAGATGGCCGAAATCTAACGGCAATATTCTGAGTGTTTGCTTACTAAAATCAGCAAATGCCGACTATAACATTTCTCTATATATATTTTTTCTATCCCACCATTTATTGGAGGCTCAATAATTGAATCCCAGATCTCCTTACTGTAAGAGGGAGAGAGGTGGCATTAATTACAAGGCTATTGAATTATTTTGAATGGGGTGAAATTCAAAATTTTCTATAAAAATAATAATAATAATAGTAAATATCCTATAAAAAAATTTCAAAAGTGTGTCTTAAATGATGTGGCAGATGATCCAATCCATTTCTTTTTTTCTTTATTTTTTTACCAATCTCTTCCCTAGCTTGATAATAAATGAAGGGTTTCAATTCCTTTGGAATTTTAGAAATTTTTTAGATGTACAACTTTGCTCAAAAAGTTATCGCAAAAATGTGGTTGATGATGTAATCATTCTCTTTTCTAGTTTTTTTTTTCTTTTTTTTTTTTTTGCCAAAAAAAAAAAAAAAAAAAAAAGAAGAAGCAAATAGGCATCGATCACAGAATGGAAGGCATCCCAACTAGGTTGGCACCCCTACCAATCACAATCATTGGCCATTAGCTACAAGCTTTATTAGGAAAAAATAAAAAAATAAAAAATACAATTCAAAAGAGAAAAAAATAGGACTAACTCCTAAAAAACTGATCTTAGAGGCTTCTAAATGCCCCAAGCCAGTTGACATCCGAAAAAACTAAGGAATAAATCTATAATTAGGAAGTCCTGAAAAATCTCTATCTAAAGC
Source organism: Hamamelis virginiana (assembly GCA_017140935.1). NCBI lineage: Eukaryota > Viridiplantae > Streptophyta > Magnoliopsida > Saxifragales > Hamamelidaceae > Hamamelis > Hamamelis virginiana. The sequence continues at coordinate 35,772 of JAESVK010069488.1, forward strand.
AGATTTAAGAAAACCAGGGTCTGAATTCCACCAAGTAAGAAAAGTTAAAAGCTAATAGCCTTATTAGCAACTATATCAACAACCATATTTCCCTCTCTGAAGATATGAGAAACAACTACTCTAATTTGGGATAAAAGGAGAAAACAATTTTGCCATTTAGCAACAAGAAGCCAAGGGGGCTGAAGGTTTCTGTTGAGGATACCAGAAACAACCACTAAAGAATCATTTTCAATCCAAATATTATGCTAACCTTTATCCCATGCATAATTAACAGCAATGATGATACTCATAATTTTAGCATATAAGGCATTATGAATCCCAAGATTGCATCCAAAAATACATTTGACAAAGCCCCTGTAATTACGAAACACACCCCCACTAGCAGATAGGATTGGACAACCTTTCAAAACTCCATCAGTATTAATTTTGACCCAACCAGGAGGCAGAAGAAGCCAAACTACCGGAATGAATTTAAGAGCTTTTCTAGGGATGCCATTAATGTGAAAAAATCAATTACAATACAGAAAAAGATTTGCTAGCTATTAAGTAAATCAATTTTACTCCATCAATATTTTGGTTTTAAGTAATTATTTACCTTTTTCAGTTTTGCTAGCTATTAAGTAAAATGATTTTTTTTAACAAGAAAAAGATCAATTACAATACAGAACACCCAATTCCTCCCCCTTACAACAAAGAGATACCACAGTCAAATAAGTTTATTAAAACTTAATTGCATTTAATGGGTGCTAAGTTCTAGTGCCAAGTTTTATTTTATAAATATTGAATGACAAAATAATTAAGAATACTTTTATTTTATTTAATTTTTTTTGAACCTGGCCATCCTCCGGAGTTTCTTTTAGTATATATATATATATTGAAATGATTTAGTCAACTACTGCTGATTTATAAATAAATAAATAAATAAAAGCTAATCAAGACTAACACTGATACCACTACCATTGTATCACCCTCACACACAAAAAAAGGAAAAAAAAAAAGCGTAAAGATATTACAACCAGATATTATAGTTTTAAAATAAACTGTAAAAAACTGTCACAGTTTGGTTTTCTGAAAATCTAACCGTTGGATCAATGTGATTTTTGACACACATAATCTATGTAAGCAAAATATCTAATCTAACTATGGGTTTCTCAAAATACTTATTTCATGCTACGTTTTACAAACCGCTTATCAAGTTAGGAGTAAAAACCGTGTCAAGGCAACCTATCCCATACACAGGAATGCTATTAACAAGTCGGCCTTACATAAAGTTGTGTAAGGTCGCCTCCATATGGCCAATTTTATATGACAGTTCGTAAAACTGACCGTACGTTGGATTAGATGTCCCTCTTCTGTATGTCATGCCTGTAAAAAATCACGATGATCCAACGGTTGGTTTTTGAAAAATGTCATTGTGAAAATATGCTACTTATTTGTTCTTCAAAATATCACCATTTTTTTAACGTCAATTTTTTCAAAAACCAACCGTCAAATCATTGTGATTTTTTGCAGGCATAACATAGGGCATCTAATCCAACGTTCAGTTTTACAAACTGTTATCTAAAATTGGCCATATGAAGGCGACCTTACGAACTTTGCATAAGGCCGACCTAATAATAGTATTAGTGATCCCATACATATGTTTATATATATATATGGTATGATTTGCTCATAGTCACACATTTCCATATTCTTAACATTTATTCTTTATTTATTTTATACAAAAAGAAAGGCTTCAAGGTAGCCCATGGCACATTACATAAAGGTCTGTCATACAACAGTACATTACTAGTACTATTATTATTCTTACTAGGTCACGTGCAACTGCATGTGACATACCGGCCGTCCCCATTAGGCCGGAAGTTTCATTCCATTGCTGGATTCTCCACCAGAGTCCTCAGGCGAGTTTTCCTTCTGTTCTTCAAACCTTCCCTCAGCCTAAGTCCATGACCAAATGATATATATTTAATTAAAAGACCATTCAGAATATATAAACCACTAAAAATAATGTCAAAATTACACTTTTTTGGTGAGAAGTTTCATAGATTTCAAAGAAAATGAAGAACGTACAAAATAAGAAAAAATTTGGCAATTACACCAAAAATTCCATTGTTTTATCCTTTATTTTCGTTTGTTCATTATATACAAGTATATTCCATTTGAAACCATAACAATAATTATGAACAGCAAAAAAAGTTATTATTTTTTATCATAATGATACTATGATATTTCTTTTTCTATTTTCTTTAGTTTTTAATAGGAAATTATGAGGTTTCTAGCTCATTATATAAAAAAATATATATCATAAACATTAATAAATTATGAGCTAATTAATATGCAATATTGATGAGGCCAGCTAGCTAGAAAGGTAAATCAAAGAGGGTGGGGGGGAGGGGGAGAATCTTGGTCTCCTTCTAGTTGGCATGGTAGTTTTGAGGGAAACTTAAACCCATAAAAATTGAAATTTTCTGGGAAAAATCGATTCAGCCTCCCTTTTTAGCCTCTATTTTCTTTCTCCCTTGCATACATGTCAAACTGGGACAAGTATTTTGAGAAACCGACCATTGAATTAGATGTTCCACTTATACAAATTATAAATGCAAAAATTTATATTGATCCAACGGTCGGCTTTTCATAGTTAAAAAAAAAAAAATTGTAAAAATTTATTCCAATCTATTTTTGAAAAACCGACCATTAAATCAATGTGATTTTTTGCATGCATGATACGTACAAGTGGAACATCCAATCCAACGGTCGATTTCTCAAAATACCTGTTTCAAATTGGTCAGACACACCAAGAAAGAACTATTGCATCTGTTCAAATTTTATTTAATTAAGAAACCCTATTATTATGTTTTCTCAAAACTTTTTGCAGTGAAACTTCTATCCCAAATTTTAACAAATGCAAAAAGATCCCACATCATGAGAAATCTCTTCCTTTTCTCCCTCAAATTTTCACAGAACTCTCATCCTTGCAACCAAACAAACCCTTATTAAAAAAATAATAATAATACTTACGACCACCTCAGGCGCCCTAGTCCTTGTTGGCCTGTACACCTGCTGCATGTCAAGTGCAGCCTGCAAAATATATAATACAAGTAGCAATCTTAAACATATATGAAACTCATCAAATAACAAGAATAAAACCATATTTATATAGAGAGACCTCAAATATTTCTGTAATACCCTAATTGCTTGGTAGTGAGTATTAAAAGTCACGGTTAGAGGCTCAGTCTCAATGGACGGCTGTCTCTCGAGCTTAGGAAGTGATGGTGGGTCGTTCTCCATTTTTCCACAACGGCGGGCTTAATTAAGAGAGAGAAAGAGATAGTATATGTGTGTGTGAGGTGATTAGGGTTTGTGTGTTCTAGCTCTATAAATAGTGAGGTGGGGCGGAAGAAAGGCCAAAAGAGAGAGAGAGGTGAAGCAATGGTGCCATGCAATTGCACAGGAACGTGGCAGCCATGAGGCCATGGCACATAATGTTTTACGTTTGGCACGTACACTTTTGTCTCTACATATACCGTCTTTGGAACATTGTCGGCAAAAGTGTTAGGACCTGTTTGGAGACCCCATGAAAATTTAGTGGAAATGGCTCAATTAATTATAGTAATTGAAGCTGCAAATTCATCAATTTAAAATCAATTTAAAGATTTCTTAAAATCTGATCACGTACGTACCATTTCAAATTTTCATTATCATATGTGAAGGTATATTAATTTCCATCTTTTCGTATTGGCTCCATCCATGAATCCTGATGGTGGATTTGAATGCAAAATTATATATTATAATGAGTCAATTTAATTTTCAAGACACATCCAAATAGGCCCTTATTGCTTAAAAAGGGTTGGCATGCAGTAGAAACTGGAGACCATGTGGGGGTGAAGCCCAATGAGCTTGATTGATGCGTGTCAGAAGTACTTGGCTGGGTGAAGAAATTTAAGCCAAGTAATGAAGAGGATTAATTGGAAATTTGAATTTTTTTTCAAATTAAATTTTTTTTAAGTCACTTTTAAAATTAAAAATTTCACTTAATGTGAAAATTCCGATGATGATCAAGTATAATGATAGGCAAAATTATTATAATTTAAGTTATTGTAATAAAAGTAAAGATCAAGATCCAAACTTTAATCACAATCACATTTAGAATTAAAATTTTGGAAAGTACTATATTTACTCACTTATATCTTTCTCTTTCGAAGTCCAGTTGGCAAACTTTCATTTTGGAGCGTTGCTTGTGTTCTAAATTAGTAGTTTATGCCTTATTTTGCAACCTTGCATTTTTAGCAAATTTTCTTTTTGCTATATTATGCTTGAATTATTTCCTACTTTTGTTAATTATTTCGTAAGTGCTTAGAATTTTTGTCTATAAATAATTAAGTTTATAACTAGGGCTGCAAAAGAATCAAGTCGTTCGTGAGCTGCTCGCAAACATGTTAGATAAAAGCTTGTTCAGATTTGTTTATTTAGTAATAAATCAAACTCAAGTCTGAAATTTAGGTCTGTTTAATAAACAAGCAAACCTAGGTTAGGCTCATTTGTATTCGTGAATAAACTCGTTAATAGGCTTATGAGAAGCTCATAAATAATTTAGTGTTTTAGACTCATAAAAAATTCATCATTTAGGTTTGAATAAGCTCAATATGTACATGATTTTATTATTATTATTATTATTATTTGGGCTTATAATTTTTTATTTCCAATATAAAGCAAGTATATATATAGAAACCATTTTTTAGGCTTTTTAATATTAATTTTTAAATATTCCTCATTTTAATTTAAGGTTGCAAATGAATCAAGCTATTTGTAAATAAATTGCGAACAAGCTAAAAAATAAACGAGTTAAGCTCAAACGTACTTAAAATTCAGCACGAACTTAAATAATCGATCAAGCGGATGACCAATCCAAACTTGAGCAACCTAAAACTCAGCTTGACTCAGCCCCTTTACAGCCCTATTTGTAGCCATTAAGGCAAACTAGTTTTAACGATTGATAATATTAGTGAAGAAATTTTCTCTTTTTCTAGTATTTGGTTCTATGATCAGAATCATCGAATTTTAAATTCTTATTTTTCTAGTACGTATTGTCGTGGTTCTTGGTGAAGCTTTTCCTTGTATAATTTTTGTTGCATCAGTTGTCCGCATATCACTGCAAACCATCTCATGAGAAGGAGTAATATTGCCTAGCATCTTCCAAATAAACTAATTAGGTGAATTGAATTACCAAAAGCGTCTTAATTTAAAAGTTGGTAAAATTCCATTCGTCCCTTCCTTTTTGTCCTTTATCTTTGTCTTTCCTAGTGCATCTCAGGGCCGGCCCTGAGATTTTGGATGCCCTAGGCGGGCTCCTAAAATGTTGCCCATACTACATATCGACTAAAAAAAAAGCGCGTAAAATTTTAGTTATTTATCCTTAATTTCTCATGAGCTAAATGTACAACAATCAATTCACAAAGCGAGTTCTCAATAGGCTCACCTCGAACCTCCTTTCACTGATTCACCATTATATATATATATGAAACTAAAACCTATAACAATCAAATCAGAAAAAAGGTTTTCTATTGGCTCATCCCCCAACCTCCTATCATAATTACAAATATAATTAAACTAATAAATAAGACCTACAACAATCAATTCACAAGGAATGTTTTCAATAGGCTCATCTCAAACCTCATATCATCATTACAAATACAACAATTCTTTTTGTCCACCCTTTTTGTCTTCTCTTGTGCATTTAACCAACTTGAAAGTCCAATTAGTTATTTTGAAAAATCGACTGTTGGATTTGATACTCCACTTATTCGTATTAAGATTACAAAAAATCACATTGATCCAATGGTTGGTTTTTCAAAAAATAGACTGTGATAGTTTTTCACAATTTTTTCATTATATTTTACAATTTGTTTCAAAATTGCAAAAACCGACCATTGGATTAATGTGATTTTTTGCATTCATGATAAGTATAAGTGAAATATCAAATCCAACGGTGGATTTCTTGAAATAACTGTTCTAAGTGGGTCAGATGCAGAAGGGAAGACAAAAAGGGAGGACAAATGGAATTTTCCTTACAAATATATTAAACAAATAAACAATCAAGTCACAATGAGAATTTTCAATAGGCTCACCTGAAACGTCCTATCATCATTACAAATATATCAAACTAATAAACAAGATTTGATTACAACTTTTGAATATAATTCCATTAAATGAATATAATTCAACTATATTTTCCATAAATGTGTCAAACATACATAGAATAATGATACCAAGAAATTAACAAAAATTATATTCTAAAGAAAAATGCAACAACAAAAAATAGATGCTAAATAGTATAACATATGTAGTATATTGGGGTTTGGCCCTTTGAACTGTCCTTGAATAAAAATTGGTTGTCTAAGTATTATATGATCACTACTAAGACCAAATTTAATGCCCCTAAATTTTACTAAAAAAATGGATGCCCAAGACAGTTGCCTGTTAGGCCTGCCCTCAGGGCCGGCTGTGGTGCATCTTACCAACTTGGAACAGATATTTTGAGAAACCGACCGTTGGATTTGATGCTCCACTTATACTTATCATTAATGCAAAAAATTACATTGATCCGATGATCTCAGTTTTTGCAATTTTGAAAAAAAAATTGTAAACAATAACAAAAAAATGGTAAAAAACCATCACAGTCTATTTTTTGAAAAACCAACCATTGGATAAATGTGATTTTTTGCATTCATGATACGTATAAGCGGAGCATCAAATCCAACGGTTGGTTTCTCGAAATAGTTGTTTCAAGTTGGTCAGATGCACTAGGAAAGACAAAGAGGGAAAACGAAATAAGGTATATATTATCATTTTGTCATGATGTGGCATAGAGTGATTGGTTGTCAACTAGCTAGCATTACACTACAACATGCATAAGATTAAGGAAAACTGACGTTAAAAAAATGGCGATATTTTGAAGAACAAATAAGTTGCATATTTTCACAATGATATTTTTTAAAAACCAACCGTCAAATCACTACTGTAATTTTTTGCAGGCATGACATATGGAAGAGAGGCATCTAATCCAACAGTTAGTTTTACGAACTGTCATTTAAAATTAGCCATATGAAGGCGACCTTACGCAACTTTGCGTAAGGCTGGCCTAAACATAGCATTCCTGTGTATATATATATATAGGGTCACGTTCCTCTTACACCCTATTTTGACACTTATGTTTACACCTCATTTTCAAAACACTACTTATGATAAATATTTTGACGAACCGACTATTGGATTCAATACCTTTCTAGCTTATGCATATCATGTATACCAAAAATCATAGTGATCCAATGGTTAGATTTTAAGAAATTTCACTATAAAAGACTGTTATGTTTTTAATTAATCAAACAAATAATAGTTCTTCAAAATGATATTTTTCAAAAACTAACCGTTGGATCACTCAGATTTTTTTTCATACATGACAAACATAAGATAAATATCTAATCTAACAGTCGGTTTCTTAAAATATTCGAACTACAATGATATTTGAAAACGAGATGTAAACATAGATATCAAAATAGGGTGTAAGGGGAGCGTGACCCATATAGATATTTCCATTCTAATTAAAGACAAGCATATATTATTAACTGATCCCATACAAGCATCCATCATATAATTCCACAGTACTAAACATAAAACTGTCATTATAGTCTACTACTAAAGGAAACCAGAAGAGCGCGCATCATGTCCCATGGAACTTCTTGTTATATATACACTATTTCACTCTTCATTGAAATTTGCTTCCCTCCTTCCCGCGCTTCCAACATGATCCAACCCCTAAAACCATAAATATATAGTTATTGTTAAAACTAATATTCTATCAATTTAGTATAAATGTTGCATTGCAAAAATAATAATAATTATTTGCGCACTTGGAAATTTCATGTCTTCATTTGTCAAGGAAGCATTTTCTCATTTGAATTAAAATTACTAACATTTTGACAAGTAATATTACTCCCTTTTTTTAACATTCAATAAGAAATTAACGAGAAGGAAATTTTTTGTAGTGAGTATCCTTTGTTTCCTTTTGTAGGTCAAAGTGTCCCAGATCTCTAGTACAAGTGTACTATATACCATCAAGAGACCTTAACAACAGACTAGCTGACACCTTCTACATAAAGCTAATGTTAAAAATTAAATATATATTAAATTACAAATCTTGCCAACAAATTAAAGTGGAAAATAAATTCAAACAAATTATGACAAAGTACATTTATTATGTCATTTTGTAACTATAATTAATCGTTATATCATTTTATGATCATAACGAATCTAGTGAGCAAAGTAAAAGCATAAACAAATTCGGACAGTTATACTACATGTCATGTTGTTAACGGGAATGACAAGTACGCTAGTATTGATCCTTTTAATATTGTTTCGTAACTATAATTAATCGTCATATCATGACAATAACAAATCCAGTGAGCAAAGTAAAAGTGCATAGAAACAAATTCCGACAGTTATACGACAAAAGTATATGTCATGTAGTTAACAAGAATGACAAGTATGCTAGTATTGATCCTTATATTGTTTTGTAACTATAATTAATCGTCATACCATTTTATGACGATAACGAATCCAGCAAGCAAAGTAAACGTGCATAGAAACAAATTTTTATAGTTATACGACAAAAGTACACGTAATGTAGTTAAAGAGACGACGTATAAGTACTTTTAGTGTTAGTTATTTTGTTAACACAAGCAACAACCATTATTATTAATATCAATTTATGAAGTTAAAGAATCCAATAATATTAAAAGTAAAAAATAAACTCTGTTATAGTACGATAAAAACATTTGTTATGCCAAAAATATCATTATGTCACCATGGCATAATGAATATTTTTGTCTTAATTTGTTGGAATTTATTTTTACTTTTAGATTATGTTCAATGTAGTTTAAGAAATAAAATTCAACATAATACAACAAAATTAATTAGTATGCCCTTTATTATCAAGTAAAACCTACCATGGTTATTACATCTCTTGATAATAATCAGCTAATTAATCCACACAAATGCTATATATGTTAGCTATTCTACCATTAAGATATGATACAAATAAGAATTGGCTAGCATAGTAGAAAAGACAATTGGAAAGGTATGGTAGGGTTTAGAGGGGTTGAGTCTTACTGTTGACCCAAAAAAAAAAAAATTGGCAAAACTTTGCTACTAATTGGTAATATATAAGAAAGCTCATACTATCTGGAACATGTTGAAATTTAAGTTGGC
>JAESVK010069490.1:1561-17537 GCA_017140935.1 Hamamelis virginiana
CTTGATCACTGACAAGGAATAATCTCCCTTGTCATCTGAAGTGATCAGCAACGGATCTCTCTCAACGGAAACCTGCTATGCAAATGATATTTGTGCAGCAAATTTGATCTATAAAATGTATATAAGACATACCTCCTATGCATCCACAAGCTGATTTTTTAAGAAAAAATTTGGGAAGAGCCGTTGCTGTACCAGACCACCTTCCTCACCAAGAAAATTCACCAAGTGAGATAAAATGACTTCCTTTTGATACAGGGTTCTGGTGTCTTTCATGCGATTGTTGTTGCGCAGAGAAAGGAGTTCTTTCCACGGCTTCTAGAGAGGGGAGCTTGAAGACTTGAGGTTGAGCAGGTCAGACCTGATATGGCCATTGTCAACAATCTTCTTTTTCTTCTTCTAGAAGAAACTAGAAGATAAACATGATATGTCTTACTTTTTATCTTTATTTATTTTATTTATTTGTTATTTTTACCGAAAATCAATTATGTTTTGTCTTTTACTTTATCTGTTACTTTGTATTTTGCTTAGAACTCATTTAACTCATTTCGTTTAAGTAATTTTTTTTATTATAACATGATAAGTATTTATTCTATTTTTATAACATGTATTTCAAATTTTGAAAATTTGACCGTTGGATTAGATAAACTGCTTATCAATTTCATGTTTGGCAAATATCACAGTGATCCAACAGTTAGTTTCTAATATATGTCAATGTGAAAAATTGTGACATTTTATATTATTCAAAATATCTCCGTTTTTTTCCTAGTGAACAATTTTTCATAAACCGACCGTTGGATCATTGTGATTTTTGGTAAACATGAAATTGATAAGTAGGTCATATAATCCAACGGTCAATTTTATAAAATATGTACTGCATTTGTCCTAATTGAGGTCAAGTTGCGTAAGGTGCACATTATAATATAAGCACTGTGCATTGAATATTATGTTTATTGTGGCTAATTCATATTTTTTATTTTCATGTCCAGATGGATTATGAAAATAATCAATATTTTACTAGTCTCTTAAGCGGTGATGTGGTTTTTGATGATAATTTCTGTGGCGAAAGTGCTGACAATGCCAACCAATATTCTAATGAACCGGAATTGGCATATGCAAATTGGCATATGCAAATTTTGAATTGCCATATGCAAATTATATATTTGAATTTAAAATTTTGGCAAATGAAAGCAAATTTTTTTTATTTTGAATTTTAAATTTTCCATACTTCAATTTAATTTAAAACTATTAAAAATTTGTCGTTAAAATATCAATTGTCGGTAAAAAATACTATTTTTAAAATTATGTTACAAAATATGGCCGTTTATATCATATTCAAATTATGGTTTGACCAAAAGCCAAAATAACATTAAAATATTAATGTTCGGCATTTTGCATGGTCATGGTTGGGGTGACCTTTCATTTCGATAGTCGAATTGTAGAGGCATAACACTGTTCATGGGATTTGGAGAGGCAAAATGCTATTAATGGTTGGAGATGCTCAAGCCCCCTACAAATTCAAAATGACACTATATATTTAGTTAAACCCATGATTAAAAACACTAATTTAATCACTAACACATACATGCTCACCCCAAAATAAAAGGCTCCAAAAAACCCCTTATTTATAAGCACTTCAAGTTATGGGAAGTTTATTTAAAAAAAAAAAATACTTCAATAAAATTAGTGAAATGATTGTTTGGTTAGCATTGTGATAACACCATGTATTATTGATCCATATGCTATCAAGAACATGTAAAACAGGTCATTAAAACTATTCACTAATTTATGAGTAAAGTATTATTGATTGCTAAACTCACATCTTCTAACTTTCAGTCTTTGGATACATCAATAATATCATCTGCCTTGCTGTACACGTGCTTCGCACGTGAGTGACTAATTTTTAGATGACCTGTTTTGGATGTGTGATAAGGATCATTTGGTCAAAGGACATCGTGAAGCACGTGCTGTCAAATATAATGAAAAGAGAAGTTGTAAATTAAAGGAAGTCAAATTTAATTCCTATCAATTTATAATAATAGTGGAAAAAACAATTAAATAGTTTGGCTTGGTCAAAATTGATGACAAACAAATTTGACCAAAATACAATTACTCACAAGGACGAACTCACCCAAGAACGCACCTACAAATTGTCTTCAAAATTTGACCAAATGATCGTAAATTACCGATACAGACAAACTCCCCAACACAACACCTACAGATTATTAAAGGATAAAATAACTGTACAAGCAAAATAAGATCACCACAGCAAATCATAAAATGTACAATATATCTACAACAAAATAAAAGACAGATAATTTTAGTCTATATATATTACAGGATTTATAATACAGCATAAAATATTAAAAGATGTTCACAAAAAAAAAAAAAGAAACACACAATATAGTCAGAACAAAAAGGAAACCCCTTTAACACTCCAACTGTTTGATGCTAATGAGGTAGCACACGAAATTTAACAAAAGGAAAATGTCGTTTCCCAGAAGTGGACGCGAGTTCAAATATGCATCTATAACCACAGTAGAGATTGTTTGCTTCATGGAAATTTGCCCAACCTTTTCTGAGTTTTACTCTCCTGTTACCATTATTATACTTTGTTCCCCTGTCCAGCTGAAATGTCCACACTTTCTTAGATATATCTTCTATTAAAATTGTATCCACTATATGAAGACCAGCTGAACGAACAAATTCTATTGGAATATGCTGAAACATAGAAATCAATAACAAGAATCAGTGATTCAATATAAGTCACAAACGTAACAGTATAAAATAATATGAAATAAAGGATTATGATAAACAAGAATTAAATAAGGGATTATTAAAATAAAACAAATTAGGCATAGACCATGTAGGGTTTTTTGGGGTAACAGTTTGATGCATTCAAAATAACAACAAAATTAGGGCCTGAATTTGAACGCAGCTCTGCTTGCCGAACCATTTTCTGACCTACAAAATAGAACCAAAAGTAATAGTAATTTAATAAACATATAAGAAGAAATAGAGAGAACATGTTCATACGAAAAAGTAGAAATAATTACTTTTCATATTTTGTTGATTTATACTCTGACATAAAGGTTCATCTATTACTTCCTCTTTGATTGGCATCCGTGTACACCTATCAAAATCCTTCATACAACCACTATGACCAAATACATACACAAAAAAACTGGACTTGCCTAATCTTTCAAAAACAAGAATTTCTCCAAATCTTATTTTATGGTAAGAAACAAAGGTAGCCCAACCATTTGCAAAGTAGATTTCTATTTCATTCTCCACACGCAACTGTATTCGCCAACTTCCTTTGTAAGTTGTCAACAAGCAATCTTTAGATATGGTCTCGATCAAGTGTGATTGTTTTGAGAAAGCTTTTGGTATCAGTTGCAGCAAAGACGAAAGATATCTCAATCATAAAATTTGTTGCTTCATCTAACATGAAGCACAAATTCATGTTAAATTATCCTATAAAACCACATATAATAGCAAATCTAAAAAAATCATAAAAGAATATTACCATTTGTTCAGAAAAATTATTCACCATAACTTTGAAAAACCAAGTGGAGCATAATTTTCGTTCACTTTCTTCTGATTGTCCCATGGCTGAGAAGAATAATATCAGATAATATCACATCAAGCATAAGAATATATCAAATCAAAATACGAAATGAAAATCGAGTCAAGGAAATAGAACGTAGGTTAAGCAATATTATTCTCTGGCTTTGTTAGTAGGATTGAAACTGGTTACAGTGGACAAGGATGCGTACAACATCCCAAATTTCCTCTTTACCCATTCGAAAAAAAAACATTGGTCTACAAAATTCTCTAACTACAATGCTCTATCTCTCTCTCTCTCTCTCTAAAAATTAACATGGCACTTGCTATCCCCAAATTGCCAACAGTTATTAACCTCAATCATACAAGTTTCAATCCAGATCCAGCATAAATAAGCAAAATCCCAACTAAACCGAAAATTCGTGTATGAATTGTTATTTCACTGTGTTTTGCATATGAATTTGTAAACAAGTTTTCCATTTTCAATAAAAAAAAAAGTTCAGAAAATGATGATCATTAGCACGAACTAAATTAAAATTAACAAAACAATTGCATCTCATGAATAGTAACTTTTGAAATTATGCTTATGTTGCCAATGTAGCTTTAATTTTAATTAGTAATTCATAACTTTCAGCTGCCGGAATTACAACCACAACATAAATAAATAAAATTTGGGCACTTTGGCATCATCAAAACAATCACCAATCAGAAGACATGGAAGTTTGGCCATCATATGCACACATGAGACAATCAAAAAAAAAATATAACTTTTTTTATAAATTTTCACAGTAATACAGAAAATTATTAAAAGAAAATAAAAGGTATCAGTTTTTTAATGTAGAAAATTACGGGAAAATGATACATAAGTGTGTATGTGTGTATGCATTTCTAGGAGAACACTCATGTCAATTCCAAACAATATAATGTAAGTATAGCATTCAGACCTCCAATTTTGGTGTCCTTTATAAATTCAACCTTATCTGCAACCCACCAAAAAGAAAATAATAACAATAATAACACCAAGATAAATGAAAAATATGCTCAAAAGGTGAAGAAAATAGGGCAAACCAGATAACTACATTATACCAACTGAAATACATTAATACCATTGCCCAGTGGTATCAGCTAAGTTTCCAACCTAACATTGTCCAGTGGAAATAAATTTTATTACATCCAAGAGATGAGAGACATCAATAGTGAAAAAGTCAGAAAATCCATCGAATCACTGACCAAATCATGTAGACAAACCTGGAAGCGAGCAAAATCAAAGTGAGTTGCCTATCTCAACAGCATGAGCACACTGAAGAAGGTAGACCGAAAGAGAACGAAAAGCAAAAGCCAGGAATAAAAATAAATAACCAAAATATTGTAATGTGTGTTACTTCCACAGCTCTCAAAAGCTTGAGTTGCATGTTTGAATGCATTTTTCGCCCAAAAATAAAGCAAAAATATACATTACATGATCAATTCAGAAGAATGATCAATTCCGCAAACGAGTTACTCGCCCAAGCATAACATATTAGGGTTAGGGTTATAAATCATTAAATGAGAATGGCAAAGATGCAATAGGTAGAAAGATTACAAATACAGACATACAGAGGTGAGCTCTTAACTTGATGCCGAAGAGAAACGTTGGAGAAGAAAGCAGAAGTGTATCGCAGTTGCGGTCAGGGGACAAAAGCAAATATGAGGTCCTCAGCTCCGTCGCAGGCGCTGGGTTCTCGCCTTCTCGGTGAGGTGTGGACTTGGTGAAAGAAGATATACGTCGAAGTAGAGAGCCGACGGCGTCGCGCAATCGTGGTGAGGGGAGAATAGCAGATCTGAAGCCAGCAGCTGCAAGTCGAGAAAAGGGAGAGGATTATCAGAAATCAACTATGAGATATTGGAAAGTCACATTGATTGACAGAGGGATATGGGCGGCAACATGCACAGCGCATTCTGCAACCTGCGCTCAATAAATGTGTTGTCGATTTCACCCCGAACCCCACAACAATTTAGATGAAATTACTGGATTGCCCTTTTTTTTGTATTTTTTGGCTTCAGTTATGAAGGGCGTTAAGGTCATTGAGGCGCCCCTATTACCTATGCAGTCAGTTTGCAGGCTTTGCAATCAATTGCTTTTCGATGAAATTACTGGATTGCCCTTTATGTTTTGTTTCTTTTGGCTTCAGTTCCGAAGGGCGTTGTGGTCATTGCGGCGATCCTATCAACCTTAGATGGACAGGCCGACCTATGCAGTCAGATTGACTGAGTTACTTGCTCCCATTTCACGTGAAAAAACCTTCAAGCATGCATATGTTTTCAATCGGAATAGAGGCCCAATTTGAGTGTCATTTCAAGAGCTAATCCACGCACAATCGTGCCGTTTTGTACTGAATTTGTTTATTATAACCATTATGTGGATGGTTGATTAGAATAAAGACGAAAATAATGTGTTATTGTTGTTTCAATTTCAAAAGGTTAAGTATAAAACAAAAATAATTAGGGAAATGTTTGGAGGTCCCATTGTAAATGAAATAATAATTCCAAATTATTGCCAAAAACAAATAACATTTACAAAAATGTACGTAAATGCGGGCAGAAATCTAATCTAGAATCACAATCAAAGTTATGCGGGAAGAAATGAAGAAATGAAGAAAATTGAGCATATTTTCTACTGAAAACCCAGATCTGAAGCTTTATAGAAAAAGAACACGATATTCAAGTGCGCTTAAGAAAGAAATCCTAACCATAGGTTTGTTTTATTTTGGAAATTTATGCGATTTTCTTGATAGAACCCAGATTATGAGATTTTCTTCATAGAAAAAGAACCAAGATTAGTCTGTTTGATTTTGGGATTTTAATGATAGAACCGGATTTGTTCATCTTTAAAATTTTATAATTTTTTGCTGTAAAGAGAAAGTTGGGCATGATATGAAAATGCCAGCCGGAACGACATTTATTGCATCCATCAATTAAAATGCATGAAATTGTCACCGTTTTGAATCATGAACTTTCCCCAGCCGCTGGATGCAAAGTATGGCCAAGTGTATTGATCCTGCAAAAATCATAGTTAACCTAAGCCACTTACACCCTAGCAGAGGATCTGGATTCCTCGTTGTGTGTCACCCACGTTTTATCATAAAGCTTCTCTTAGAAGCTTCTTTATAGCAAAACTGCACAAAAAGAACGAGCAGAAAAATAAAATAAAAATGCATTCTATTTCTTCGACTTCAATAAGATGAAAACACAAAACACCCTGACTTCACATTTCAAAAAACAAAAAACATTCGCTTTTTTGCACTATTGTGTGCAACCCTAACATCCATTCCAACTGTTTTTCATAAATTTACAATAAAAAAAAACAAAAACAAAAAATCCATTTCGTATTCAGTTTTCGGAGGAGGAGGAGAAGAAATCGTCGTCGTCATCAAGCACTGGGGATCCGACACCGGCCGGAGGAGCTGGAGGCGGCGGAGGAGGTGGGGGGGACCAAACTGAGATAGAAGGCACCTCGCGATGCCTTCGACTTGTGCATCCGACGTGTCTAAGCGTTGGTTCAGCTCCACCCAACGCTCCACGTTTTCTTCACGGTGGAGATTGAAGGAGTGATTCATGTTATCTACCGTGGAGAGGATCGTCTCCAGCAAATCTACAACCCTCTCCCTTGAAATCCGCGCTGGAGGGCCCGGTGATGGAGGGTGGCTGGTTTGCGGTTGGTTTGGCGGTGTGGAAGCCATGGCGGTTTGGAAATGGGAAGGAGTAGCGCGATCGACGCAATGGGTAGAAAAGGGGTATGGTTACTCATGTCCGTTCTCACTTGATACTTAAATATCTATAGCAGGTTTTCTTTGTGAATCCCAAACGACGGCACCACTACTGGTTCATAGCATTTAATGCTTAATAAGCATTCATGATAGATGGGATTAGAAGCGGAGACCTATGGAAACATTGCTCCTTTGTAATTAAGTAGATATGTTCATGCATACAAATGTTAGACTAATTAAAGTCATTTATTTGGTGCACATTTTTTTTTTTTTGTGTAATAGCACTTTGGTATTATTATTTAAATGTAATTATTTTTAAATAAAGGCAAATAAATGAACTGTTAGTCATTTATTTAAATTTTCTTTTTCTTATAACAATTCTGTTCGAATAATAAAAATGTAATTATTTTTTCATTTAAATGTACATACTAGTGAGATTAATGGCAATCAGTTGCAGTCCGGACTGCAACTGGACTTCTCTTTTCCATTTTGCAATGCTCCAGTGGTAGGATACAAAGTGTTTCTGACCGTTGGATATGATGCACACCCCCTGCATGATATGTCTGCAAAAATTCATGCCGATCCGAGGATATGCCGATCCGAGGATAGGAATTTTGTTAAATCATACCGATCTATTGGTTCGATTAGTTCGATTGCCCGATCGCCCGATAAATTAGTGAACAGTTGACATCATATGGATTCATTTATCGTTCGATCGCCCGATCGCCCAATAAATTAGTGAACAGGTGAGATCACATGGTTAATCAACCAGTTTGATGACCCGATCGCCCGATAAAATTGTAAACATGTGACATCTAGATTATTCCCATGGTTCGATCGCCCGGTAAATTAGTGACAAGTTGACATCACATTGTTAATCCAATAATCACATGGTTAATCCAATACAATTTAAAATAATATGAAAACATAAAATTAATAAGAGAAACATATTGAAATATTCAATCAGTAATTTATATGTGAAATTATTTCAATCTTTGGGTTTTTTAATTTAAATATCAACCCCAAGAGGTTTGGGTGTGGTATACGAAGATGATCAATAATTTAAGGGTTTCAAAACGGTGGAGTATTGGAATTATAACAAAAATAACATTACTGGAATTATAGCATAAAGAACAGTACGAAAATTTTATAAAAAATAAAATAAAATGATTAGCGCAACACCAAGTTGCGCAAAGGATGGCGACAAAGCGACACCGTATTCACGGGCGGTAAGATATGTATGGGTAGGATAATACCGCAACTCCACCGAAACGACACTGTTTCAATTTTTTGGGAAGTTGCGCTAATGGGTTATATTTAATACGATACCGAATCATTTGCCAGTCAACTTGAATACGAAACGACGGCACCATCATTGGCTTAGAGCATTTAATGCTCATTAGTCATTCATATGATTGCTGGGATTGGACGCATAGACGGATCGAATCCTTGCTTCTTTGTAAGAGCATCTCCAATGCTCACACTTTAAATGTCATCCATTAGCCACATCAACTCCATTGTCTAATGACACGTGTCCACCTTTTCACCCTTTAACTTTCACACTTTAACTTACATACATGTATGCTACAATGCACATTTTAAAGTAACACTTCAAGTGATGACATGGATTAAATAAAATGATTTAATGATTTCAATTTCAATTAATAATCGGAATACATTTTGAATTTAATTTAATTTCTTTTTAAATTTACTAAATGAATATTTAATATTCATTTAATTAGTTTTAAAATTAAAATATTTAATTTTTATATTTTAATTTATTGGCTCACTCATAAATTTAATATTCAAATAAATAAAAAATAAAATTTGATTTAATTACATTTTTAATGTAGTTAAATAAATTTTATTAACTATAGTCTAGCTAATAGTATTTAAATTAAAACCATTAAAAAATTATTTAATTTTTTTGACACAATAATTATTATTTCTAATTTAAATTTTAATTTGTGTGATAAAATTAATTATTAATAATTACAAGAATTTTATATATTGGTGACACAATTAATTGTGTCAAAATCAATTAATAGCGATAAAAGCAATTAATAGTGGGTTGGAATTCTTTAAATGGTGTAATCAATTAATAAAAGCATATTAAATGGTGACAATAGCCATGTCACCGTTTAAACATGAGGCTGCAGTTAAATTAGTCAGTAACTACTGACGGAAATAAACTCCACTTAAAGTGCTGCATTGGAGCACCATTTTATCCTTGAAAGTTGAGTCTGACACTAAATTGCCACTTAAAGTGCTGCACTACAGATGCTCTAAGTAAGTAATGTAAATATGTTCAATTTGACAAATGTTAGGCTAATTAATGAACGGTTAAAGTCATTTATTTATTGAAGACATGTATTTATTTAATTTTTTTTTTGTGTAATAACACTTTGATTGTAATAAATAAATGTAATTGCTTTTTAATTAAGGCAAATTAATGAACAGTTAAAGTAATTTATTTAATTTTTTTTTTTTTTGTAATAACAATTTTGTTCTAATAAAAATATGTAATTATTTTTTCATTTAAATGTACATACTCGTGAGATTAATGGCGATCCGTTGTAGGCCGGACTTCAACTGGTAGGTTCCAAATTCTGACCGTTGGATATGATCCACTGGTTCGATCGCTCGATAAGTTAGTGAACAAGTGAGATCACATGGTTACTCAACCGGTGCGATCGCCCGATTGCAATCATAAATTAGTGAACAGTTGACATCACATGGTAAATCCACTGGTTCGATCGCCCGATAAATTAGTGAACAGTTGACATCACATGATTAATCAACTAGTTCGATCGCCCGATTGCAATCATAAATTAGTGAACAGTTGACATCACATGGTTAATCCACTGGTTCGATCGCCCGATAAGTTAGTGAACAAGTGAGATCGCATGGTGACTCAACCGGTGCGATCGCCCGATTGCAATCATAAATTAGTGAACAGTTGACATCACATGGTTAATGCACTGGTTCGATCGCCCGATAAGTTAGTGAACAAGTGCGAACACATGGTTACTCAACCGGTGCAATCGCTCGATTGCAATCATAAATTAGTGAACAGTTGACATCACATGGTTAATCCACTGGTTCGATTGCCCGATAAGTTAGTGAACAAGTGTGATCACATGGTTACTCAACCCGTGCGATCGCCCGATTGCAATCATAAATTAGTGAACTGTTGACATCACATGGTAAATCCACTGGTTCGATCGCCCGATAAATTAGTGAACAGTTGACATCACATGATTAATCAACTGGTTCGATCGCCCGATTGCAATCATAAATTAGTGAACAGTTGACATCACATGGTTAATCCACTGGTTCGATCGCCCGATAAGTTAGTGAACAAGTGAGATCGCATGGTGACTCAACTGGTGCGATCGCCCGATTGCAATCATAAATTAGTGAATAGTTGACATCACATGGTTAATCCACTGGTTCGATCGCCCGATAAGTTAGTGAACAAGTGCGAACACATGGTTACTCAACCGGTGCGATCTCTCGATTGCAATCATAAATTAGTGAACTGTTGACATCACATGGTTAATCCACTGGTTCGATCACCCGATAAGTTAGTGAACAAGTGCAAACGCATGGTTACTCAACCAGTGCGACCGCTCGATTGCAATCATAAATTAGTGAACAGTTGACATCACATGGTTAATCCACTGGTTCGATCGCCTGATAAGTTAGTGAACAAGTGTGATCACATGGTTACTCAACCGATGCGATCGCCCGACTGCAATCATAAATTAGTGAACTGTTAACATCACATGGTAAATTCACTGGTTCGATCGCCCGATAAATTAGTGAACAGTTGACATAACATGATTAATCAACTGGTTCGATCGCCCGATTGCAATCATAAATTAGTGAACAGTTGACATCACATGGTTAATCCACTGGTTCGATCGCCCGATAAGTTATTGAACAAGTGAGATCGCATGGTGACTCAACCGGTGCGATCGCCCGATTGCAATCATAAATTAGTGAACAGTTGACATCACATGGTTAATCCACTGGTTCGATCGCCCGATAAGTTAGTGAACAAGTGCGAACACATGGTTACTCAACCGGTGCGATCGCTCGATTGCAATCATAAATTAGTGAACAGTTGACATCACATTGATTTTGTGATTGGTTTGATGGCCCGATCGCAATCATAAATTAGTGAACCCTCGTCATCACATGGTTAATCCACTAGTTCGATCGCCCGATAAGTTAGTGAACAAGTGAGATCACATGGTTACTCAACCGGTGCAATCACCCGATTGCAATCATAAATTAGTGAACTGTTGACATCACATGGTTAATCCACTGGTTCGATCGGCCGATAAATTAGTGACCAGTTGACATCACATGGTTAATCCACTGGTTCGATCGCCCGATAAATTTGTTAACAGTTGTCATCACATGGTTAATCCAATGAAGTTTAAAATAATATGAAAACATAAAATTACAAAAAGAATGATATTGAATTCTTCAATAATTTAGTTATATGGGAAGTTATTTCAAACATTGGGTTTCTTATTTTAAAAAGCAAACCCAAGAGGATCAGGTATGGTATAGAAGATGATCAATAATTTATAGGTTTCAAAACGGTGTCGTATTGGAATTATAGCAAAAAGAAAATTACGAAAATTATATATAAAAAAAAATTGATTAGCGCAACTCCAAGTTGCGCAAAGGATGGTAACAAAGCGACACCGTATTCACGGGCGGTATGAAATGTATGGGTAGGATGATACCGCAACTCCACTGAAACGACACAGTTTCTATTTTAGGGAAGTTGCGCAAATGGGTTCTATTTAAAACGATACCGTATCATTTGGCCAGTCAATTTGCAAATTAGAATTTTGCAAATTAAAAAAGATGCATTTAGAATCAATGAAACAACTTAGCAGCGGGAATTTCAATATTTGAATTTATTACTGTTGCTTTGAATTATAGCGGGACGTTCAGATATTTAAAAATTCAAATGAATCAATATATAACCAAAACTATATTCGTAATCTATATTTTCTACTCAAAAAGTCAAGATTCCGATAAAACAAGAGATGCATTGCGACCAACTGGAAGAAGGTGAAGATGTAGAACAGTAAGTTCAATATTTTCATATTGTGTTTTATATCAATCTGTATACAATATCTCTCGGTTAAATTTTAAGATCATTGGACTCAAATAGCCAAGAGGTATTACATCATTCGTTTTATTAGCATCAATATTTGTATATTCACTCTTCCTTAATAACTTCTTTTTGATGGAGTTAAGTTGCTTCTCAAAATAATTATTAGCATTACAAATGTTCTAAATAATAAAATAAACACCCAGACCCAAACACGATGTCTCAAACACACCATCCCCGGAACTCCATCCATGTCGGAAGTTATGCTGAATCGGCTGATC
Source organism: Hamamelis virginiana (assembly GCA_017140935.1). Lineage (NCBI taxonomy): Eukaryota > Viridiplantae > Streptophyta > Magnoliopsida > Saxifragales > Hamamelidaceae > Hamamelis > Hamamelis virginiana. The sequence continues at coordinate 14,293 of JAESVK010069490.1, forward strand.
CGAACCGCAAATTGCATAATTTTATAATTGGATTTATTTTTATATCATCAAATAATAGGAGGACACATTCATTCCTGTCATATAAACTTACACTTATTAAAATTTAGTTTATTTTTTAATGTATTAGAACCTTTAAGTTACAACTGAGTATGGGCATTTAGTCATATGGGCTGCATATTTTATGTTTATTTTAGGGCCACCTTACATGTTCGAAATCATTCACAATATATATATATATATATATATATATATATATATTTTAATACTAATTACTAAAACCTAAATATTGGTAGTAATGGATGCTGGAAGGATCACGTGTTGTTGATAGTATATTATAGTTTTTAAATGTCATCTAAATAAGAAATATATTACAATTTAGGGGGAAGAGATTCTATTACATCATAGTTTGTTGTATTGGTTGATATTCTGATTACATATAAACTACAAAAATTACAAGTTGATAGTCAATGTTATCAATTTATGTATATAATTGATGTTTATAGTTTTAATAGATAATTTTTAGAAAGTGAATCCGCACATACAAAATATTGAGTAAGACAGCCAGATGATTGGGAGTTCAAAATGAAATATATCATCAGTGTATATGAATTTTGTTACGAACTATCAAACAATGAATAGGAAATTTCGAATCAATGATAGTTCGGTTACTTCTCTTAAAACCAAGTGAGTTGGCATGAAAAAAATGAAATGAATATGCCAGAAGGTATGTTGCATTTGCAGACCAATTAAATCTACCCATTGAAAAGTAGGTGAATCATACATACAAAAATAGATACCAGTGCTGTCATGTCGTAGAAGTAGGGAGGTTACATCTCTCAAATCCATGTGAGTTGGTGAGGTTACGTCTCTCAAATCTAAGTTGGCGCCAAATAAATGGCGCGAAAAAAATGAAATGGATATGCCAGAAGGCAACACGGATCCTCTGCTTGGGTGGGATCCTACTTGACTAGGCATAGGTTTCTTTTTGAGATTGTGCCACATTAGCAAATTGTGCTCTCCAGCGGTTGAAAACATAAGGCTATTAAAACGGCATCCAAGGCATACGTTTTGACTCACGGAAGGGCAAGACGCCGTTTGATTTTTTTTTAATTTTATTCTCTCTCATATGCACACCGTTGGTTATGCACTTCTGCTTTAAGGGTTTTTTCTTTTATTTTCTTTTTTCAATCTTTATCTTCAATTTTTTTTTTTTTTTGTTGAAATCCTTAACTTCATTTTTATATTATTTATCTTCATTAATTCCCCTTTCCTGTACACCGAGAGGAAAGAAGACAACTGAATGGAAGAGAACAAAGGGTATTTTTAGCCCTGATCAATGTGCTTGGCCTATTATCGAATGTAGTAAAAGTGATTGTTTGGGTAAGGAGAAATTCTGTTTGATATTCATTAAAACTCTTTTATTGAAATAAAAATGAGGATACGACGTTGATGGCCGTGAGCCTTTAAAACAGTTGAGAGAGCAGTCATTTTGTTGCCTCAATCCACCGTAGTCATTGGATGAATACTGCATCCACATGTCTTCATAGGGTTACAACCCAAGTGAATCCAAGTGTTAATTACCCAAGCAAAGGAATCGAGTTCATTTAGCTCATACAAATTGGGCCTACCCATTGGGAGTAGGTGAATTATGCATCTAGAATCAGAACAAACTGTGCTGTCATGTCGTATAAGTAGGGGGGAGGTGTAATTATGTTGTGTTGCAGAAGTAGGGAGGTGTTGTAATTATGAGTAAGATCGATGACAGCAATAAGGACTGAGAGCAGATACGGCTGTTGTCATTGTTGGAAATCTAGGATATATATATGGACGCGAATGATATTGAAAAATGGAAACAATAGACCTTCCTCCGGATCCTGCTGAGAAGCATTTATTTCGTTCTTCCCATTCTACTGGAGCAGAAGCATTCTTAATTGCAGGGGCAACAATTAAATGAATACAGGTAAATTCTAAACTGCGTATATATGTGTAAATAAGGAAAATGTGAAATATTTTAAATTATATGATGTACTAAACCATAACCTAAGATGCAAAACTGTTCATGTTAATTATTAACGTGTTTTCAATTCATTTTGTTATTAAAGGAAAAAAGCAGATGTCGGGAGGAAATGGATGTCATAAGATAAAAAACAAAAAGAAGGGCCATATGCAGACTAAGAAGAACAAGGTGAAAAAATACAATAAAGAAAGACGCTTACAGGAGAAATTAATGATGAAATTGGATGAGATACTTGTTAGCTTGTCTGAATATAACAAGTACGAGGAAATCATGTTCGAATGTTGTATCCGGAGGCAAGACAAGTATGATAAAGAGTTGATGAATAAATTTATTATAGAAGATGTGGAAGTAAAAATTGAGGATGATGCAGCGAAAGATAATATTCTTTGTGATGTTGGGGCCTCAGGTTGTTTAGAAGAACATGATGCAGAAAAGGTTGGACTAAAACAAGAGATGCATGGAGCTATGCAAAAGCTCTAAAATGAGCATCGAGATTAGGTGCAAGTAATGGTAACATGGTCATTTTGAATATGCATAATATGTAAGAGGTTGGTTCAACACTCTAATGTTTAGTTTTAAGGGCATTAGTGATGGCTACTTCAAATGTATCCTCGGTACATTTGAAGCAGCCATCATGAAAAGCATGTACCACCCCATTTTGTATGTAATACATTACTAAGAAATCTTACTATCATTTTGTATGTAATACATTACTAATAAATCTTACTGTTTTGCATGGTGTGTTCAAGTAAAAATCATTACTGTTTTGCATGGTGTGTTCACGCAAGCGTTCAACCAATAAATTCGGGTTGTTTTGCATGTAAGAAATTTTGGACTTGATTATTATTATTGTTATTTTTTATTTTTTATTTTTTATTTAATTTGTGTAGCATGTATATAAAATAAATTGGGATAATTATTATTATTTTTTTAATAATGGTTGTTCTTGGCAGTCAATTTATAAGATCCTCAATGATTTAAACACGATCAAGTATATATTATATTTTTTTAATGGAGTTTTATGAACAGATATATCAATAAAACATTATAATTCTAGTAAATATTATTATTACAATATTTTTTACATGCCATTACATACATTTAAAAGGAAATAAAACCTTTAAATGAAAATAAATAAATATGCGAGAAATAAAAATTTTAGGCAATAACAAGGGTACCAAAACTGTACCGTTTTGGGGAAGCCATTCGCGCATAAAAATTTTAGACA
>JAESVK010069490.1:23198-36169 GCA_017140935.1 Hamamelis virginiana
TTCATTGAAGAAGTAAGTTTAGTTTGAATTATTTAATGTTTAAGTTTTGCGCGAAGAATAAATTTTATAGTGATTCTCAAAATCAACCATTTTATTGCGTGATGTTATTTTATCGAAATTTAATCTTTAATGTGGTTCAATCTGCGGGGACATTTCACATTGAAAAGAATATTGCAATAAGAATTTATTTTGGAGAATGAGATGAATCGATGGAAATGTTAGTGTTGTTTTTAATTTTTTTTAATCAATATTTGTGAACGTAAAAAAGAAAAAAAAATGCAGAATAGATGTGTTTGGTTGTTGGTAAAGATCAGAGAAAGAAGGAAAACAAATGGGTTTGATTTGATTCATACTCTCTTGAAATTCCCAAAATGTTAGCGCAACTTCAAGTTGCGCAAAGGTGAAAGTATCCGAAACGGTGCGTTTTTGCATTTGTGCGCATTAGAATTTGAGCGAAACGGTGCGTTTTACAATTATAGCATAGCGCAACATCAAGTTGCGCAAAGGATTTAGCTATAATAAGGGATTCGATTTATTTTTTAAGTTGGCTTCAGTTGGGTGAAAATTGCAAAATTCTACCAAATGAAATGCTTAATTTTTTTTTTCTTTTTACATAAAAAAAATTAATAGAAATATTAGTGGTCTCCTATCTCACTATGGTGTCCAATAAACTTTTTTGAGAATTTTTCCAATTGTGAGCAACTTGAAGGTTTATACTTTTTTGGAAATTTTTTTTTAAAAAAAAATGGGTTAAAAAACTCTCAAACTAATCTGTGATGGTTTGGGGGACAATAAATGAGATTCTGAACATTGTATTAATCCATGCACAAGTAAATTTTAAAGTCCCAAAACAAATTTCTAAGGAAATTTCAAAAGTAACTTCACAGATTTTGGGCATTGTATTAATCCATTATTTTTTTACTATACCTTTAAGATATTTTATTAAACATTTACAGGAATTAGAATTTGATATTTGTAAATTAAAATTTATATGAAACGAATGTAGTTCGTTGTCCGATAATTTTAGAATGCATTGTCTGTGTTTGGGGCTTATTAATTTTTTTTTTTTGTACGATTTATTATAGGTGATATGGATTTTGAAGGTATCGATTTATCTAGCGACAACGAACCTCTCTCTCCGATTAGTCGTGACAATTCTTCCAATACGTACATACCCGAAGTTAGGCATGAATGTAAACCCAAAATAGGAAAAGAGTTTGCTTGTTTAGACGAAGCCAATGCTTTCTATAATGATTATGCAAGGGAGGCTGGATTTAGTATTCGGATTGGTTCCAGCAGAAAGTGTAAGAAAAAGGGCAGAGAGAATGAAATCACAATGAAGGAATATGTGTTCTTCAGGGAAGGTGAAAAAGTGATTAAAAAAGGAATTGAGGGTATAAGACGCCGGGGAAACTTACGAGGGGGTTGCAAGGCAAGACTTCAAGTTGTGAAGTCAAAAACCGATACAGTTTTCAAAGTGCATAAATTTGATGAGGGTCACAACCATGATCTCATGTCCCCAACGAAAGTTCCATTCTTGAGATCCCATCGTCACGTTAGTGATGTTAAAAAGTGTCTCACACAACAATTTATGGCTGCCAACATCCCAACTTGTCAACAAATGAGTTTTCTTGAGCTTCAAGCTAGCGGCTTAGGGAATGTTGGGTGTTTAGAGAAGGATATTAGAAATGAAATCGGTAGAATGAAAAAGTTAACAGATGGCATGGATTGTGATTTGGTGCATGAATATTTTTTGGCCGAAAAAGCAAAGAACCCGTCCTTTTGTTTTGTGATCGAGGTTGACGATGCTGGAAAGGTTACTTATATATTTTGGGCAGACGGTGAAATGCGAAAGGCATATTCGCATTTTGGCGATGTAGTTGTTTTTGACACTACTTAACAAATATGGAATGATTTTTGCACCTTTTCTGGGCGTCAATAACCACTGGCATACAGTCACCTTTGCGGGTGCATTCCTTAGTGACGAGTTCGTCTGCTCATTTGAGTGGCTAATTAGCCAACTTTTGAAATTCATGCCTGGACCGCCGCCCAAAATGATAATCACTGATCAAGATCTGGCTATGGAAAAGGCAATTGCGACTAAACTTCCTAGTACATTGCACCGTTACTGCATTTGGCACATCACAAACAAGTTTTCAGAGAAAATGGGTACAAGTAGATTTGAACAGTACATTAAAGATTTCAAAAGCTGTATTTGGAATTCAGATACTAAAGAAGAATTTGATGCCAAGTGGTGGCAATTGCTTGAAAAGAGCAATTTGAAGGAACATAAGTGGTTTATTTCACTGTTTAAAATACGTGAGAAATGGGTTCCTGCTTATGTTAGGCACATCTTCTCAGCTGGGATGTCAAGCAGCCAACGTGCTGAAAGCAATCATGCGTTCTTCAAGAGGCTCGTTAATGACAAACATTCTCTAATGGAATTTATTTTCAAGTTTATGAAGGGAGTTGCAAAACAAAGACATGCAGACTTGAATGAGGACTTTAAAAATATAAATGAACAGCCTTCATTGAAGACCCCATTGCCAATGGAGAAGCAGATGGCAAAAATATATACAAGGTTCATTTTTTACAAATTCCAAGAGGAGTTGTGGCAAAGTTGGTTGTATGATGTGCAGTTTAAAAGTGGGGAAGGGTGCAATAGTGTATACACTGTCAGCCGTAATGACGGTAAGAGTCACAGAGAGCGAAATCTAGCGGAAGCAAAAGATTTGGATTGCATTTCATGTAGTTGCAGAAAATTTGATTCTGAAGGTGTCCCATGCAGGCATTTGTTGGCATATCTGAAGCAAAAAGACATTACACAATTGCCTTCAAATTTTATTTTAAAGAGATGGACTAAGGGCGCAACACTGGGGAGGGTTGATGACGCTTGCGGTGTGGAGGTGAGTGATGCTTGCGACACGGCATTATTGTCACGGCGAACTACTTTATGGCAAGTAGCTAATAATTTGATAGATGATGCATTGGGGAATGATGACCATTATCAAATGGTTAAAGAGAATATAGAAAGGTTACATGGGATGATCAAGTCATATGTGAGTTGTAGTGGCGTGGGGGTGTCAACTCAATGCAAAGAACCTACTCCATCAACTTACAGTGAACCAAGCCCAGTTAGTTTTAAAGGATATGGGCGCATCAAAAGTTTGAAAGAGATGAAGGTGAAGTCAAAAGGTCGTCGTTGCAACTACTGTAAAAGAGACGGAGTCACACACGATGCCCGTAATTGTCCTAAAAAGCCTGAACGGTATGTATATGTTAGTTACAAAAAATAACATGTGCATAATATTCATAAAAACACGACATGTGACATGATAATATAGAAACAAATTAGTGAAAAGATGTCCTTATTCCTTTAATAATCGTTTAAGTGTTGCAGTGGTCCATCTGTTTTGGGAAGTCCCAGTGGTGGATCTGCTGCTTATGAGGATGACATTGCTTCAAATGGTAATCTATATGTGTTAACTTGTTTAGTAATCATTTATTGACATGATATGTAACACTATTTTGATAAATATTTTTCCTATAAATTGTAGGAGGTGACGGCGAATATTAGGTTTCAATATTTTGGAACTGTGGTGCACCGGATATTATCGATGACAAGTGGCATGTTACTTTTCGATGAAGCATTTATATATAAGTGAACCATTTAAGAGATTCGAACCCATTTATAAGTGAACCATTTAAGAGATACTAAGTGTTGGGTAATTATTATGATGCCATACTGATTTGGCTAATTAATTGTTTTTTGTTTTAGTGTTTATGTTATTTAAATTATTGATCTCTTTTCTATAGTCACTAATTTTTATAGTTTACTGTTTACTATAGCCAAATTTATAGATGGTTAGAAGTAGTGTTATTCATTTACCTGATCAAAATAGATGGGACTATGCAAAACTCATTATGTCCAGTATTGTAATTTCGCCTTGTTTTATGGAGTTACTATTCTTAGGTTATCAAGTTGCCTTAGAAGTGAGACTTGAGCACTGCCATTGTTATGGCATAAATAAAAGATTAGAATGCTGAAGGTCGGGAGTTCAAATAGGAAGGGGGTTTATACATAGATTGTATTACACGTTTGATGTGCCTTGTTCTTAGTCAAAAATGATTTCTAAATGAAAAAGGAATAAGATTTAACCCGCATCAATGGATGGGGAGGGATAGACATCTGTGTTTGGAAACCAAATTCGGATGGTATATTTACCACATCATTGGCTTGGGAGGTATATAGGAAAAAAGGGGATCCGTTGCTTTGGCATGTTTGGATTTGGCATGCAGCTTTGCCGAAAAACCTTATTGTTTCAAATATATGGTTTATTCCAATAGTGAATGTATCACTAAAGATTGAGGCTAACGGAGTACACACAAGTGAAAGAGCCAACCCTACATGATGCTAGGGTCTACTGCTGCAGGACTGCCAGTTTAAGAAAAATATAGTGATACACTATCCATTTAAGATGTGTTAGTTGCAGCTGTCTAGTGCTGCATAATTTGCCTAAGGTGACCTCTATAGGGTCAAATGTATATCATATTTTGAAAAATTGACCATTAGATTATATGAACTACTTATGAATTTCATTTTAGCCAAAAATCACAGTAATCCAACCGTCAATTTCTGAAAAATGTCATAGTGAATAATTGCAAATTTTATTAGTTTTTTTAAATGTCACAAGTTTTTCCCATTTAGTTATTTTAGAAGATAACCATTGGATTATTGTGCTTTTTGTCGAACTTGAATTTATGAAAAATGTCATAGTGACAAATTGTAACTTTTTTGTTTTTTAAAATGTCACAAGCTTTTCCATTTACTTTTTTCAGAAGCTAACCGTTGGATTACTGTGATTTTTGTCGAACATGAAATTTATAAGCAGTTCATCTAATCCAACAGTCAATTTTTTCAAAATATGATATGTATTTAGCCCTAAAATCACCTCACGCAAAATTGCGTTTGCTTAAGGTGCACCTTATAATATAAGCCCGGATGGGATAAATGTATATAATCTCCATTTTGATTGTTCAACTCACCTAGACGGCTATGAAAATGACTACCTTTCTATAAAGTCAATTCCATGTTTCTCCCTCCTCAATTTTTCTTTTGAGTTTGTAGATGTTTTTGAAGTTATCGAAGTTTAATGCCTAGGCTTTATTACCATTTTACAAAGATAACTTTATCAAAATAGAACATACAACCTAGCAGTCTTTGACAGTATTTATAGCAAATTCAGCAGTTTTATAACTTCAAAAATCAGGTCATGTCAGCTGGTAGGATTTTACATATTAAACTTTTGATACATATGCCCTGGTTGGATCATGAAAGACCTACGGAAAGGAAAGAAGGAGGCTAAAAATTGCATTGAAATGGATTCCTCTCCAAAGTATTATTAAGCTTTTCTCCCTTCCTTTCCCCAACTCTTTCCGAGATCCAAACAGAGGCTTATCGTTTCTATCTTTTAATTTTTATTTTTAAAAAATGGTGTTAGAAGAAACAGCAACATCTGAGACAAATATCCAAAATTTATATAGAGAATTCAGAACTGTAACTTAAAACAAAACAACCAAATTCTGGTGCTGAAATATCAAACATTCTTAAGCTCATTGAATGAATTGGCACTTTCATAGTAGAAGGAACAGGAGAATGGCCCCTTCTGTTGGGAAATATTATCAGCCTATTCAACAAAAATAGCACTCCAAATGATCAAGAATGCCATCAACCAACCAGTCAAGAGATTCAGAAACTTGCTGCAGCCCATGATTAAAACCTGCTCAGGCGATTCCACCAGTATGGTCACGACCAAACATCAAACACGTTGCCGCTTCGAACTCGATTCACGTGCTTTACCTATTACTGGACGCGGTCCCAATGTTCTATGTATCAAAGATGATTCCCCAACATCTCTTAATGCTGATCTACATGTTCCCAAAATTTCATCATAGACAGCTCTTTGAGTTTCATCTCGAATGTCACGTAATGCATTCGTTGTTCTTTGAGATATGCTCCTTAATGCTCCAACCTGTAAATATTTATCCAACGCAATATATTTATGACCCAATTTAAGTAATAATTGTAATAAAATTAAATTAAATTTTATTCGATCACCATATTTACCAATCTGTCAATTATGGGTGCTGTAGGGCGGTACGTCATTTGCTGCATTTGTGGGCTTGGCTCAGATGGGGGTCTGATTCGGCGACGCGTGTGTTCATTGTACCATTCTAGGTAAGTCACCATGTCTGCATGCCCAATAACACGCTCCTGAACAAAATGGTTCATTCCAATGTCATGCCTCGTGTCCCATAAATCCATGAACCTTTGGAGTTTTACAGACCAATTTTCCTTACTTCTATGCCCCTTTCTATCAATTTTATGAAGTTCAACCTGTTCTGTGTAAGGAGCATCGGGTATGTGTTGATTACAACCATATTGTCGCATTACCCTATCAGCATAATGCCACTCAACAATGAAAAAACAAATAAGCGGAATCCGACACCTCCATCTATGTTCACACAGATCTTCTCTCACATTAGCTGGAAACACTATTCCAGATTGTCTCGTATATGGATCCCATATTACCTGATGAGACATTATTAATCATCACCCTATAATAACCTAATAAATTGCAAATATACTATACGCAAGATAATTTTCTCAGTTTACCTCATCTGGTTTTTGTGTGTCCAGTTGGTCTCGGTATACATTTACATCGTGCGTAGGAACACTTGTGAAGCTCCGCTTAGAATGTCTCCATCTAGCACATTGCCAATATGAAAACATTATAATTATGTATAGAAATGTCATTTAAAAATATAAAACATTCTAATTAAAAAATTATATTTTTGTTTAGCATAAATTATTAAAATGATTATTTAATGTTGATCTATCGTAATTCAATAATGATGCTATATTTTCAATACCTATAACCATAAACCTGCGATTGTGCTAAATCTTCAGCCGTTACATTTATTTGGGGACGTCCTACTGATAAATGTTCCCATGCCCAAAGCTATTTCATTATGAATCATATGGAAAATATTAAATGTACAATTTTGATGGCATTATATATTGATAATAGTAATTGTATATTTGTACTTACAGAAATGCTACAGTCAGGCCGGCTTGACTGTGGCATTTGTGTAAGTCACCCCATTTTGGGGGGATGCAAGTCACATGTCACAGTTTCGACCGTTGGATATTATATTCATGCAGTGCTTGTCATGCCTGCAAAAAATCACAGTAATCCGACGGTTGGTTTCTGAGAAAACTGACTTTGAAAAAAACTGGAATTCAAAGAATAAAAAATGACAGTTTTTTTCCAGTTTTTTTCTAAGTCAGTTGTCCCAGAAACCAACCGTCGGATCACTGTGATTTTTTGCAGGCATGACAAGCACTGCCTGAATAGAAAATCCAACGATCGAAATGTGGAACTGTGTCCTGCATCACCCCCTAAATGGAGTGATTGTATTTTTTCTATAATCAAGCCGGCCTGATTATAGAATTTCTGTTTGTACTTATAAGCCTTTTTTTGGCATTTTTTAGTTAGTATACCAACCTGTAGTAGTGTCAAATTCCCCCATATTTGAGCACTTTCCCTACGCGCAGCTGTACATAGTGATCTGTACAAACATGCCAACGTAGCACTCCCCCAACTGTACTGTGCAGCAACCGTTAAATCCTCCAACAACTGTAGATACATCAATGGCACTTTGCCACCTGTACTATCCGGACAAATAGTAGATCCAATGAGATATAAAATATATGCTCTGGCATAACACAAGCGCTGATTCCTGTCCGTTATGGACGTGGTAAGATGTGATGTGTTCCTAAAATTCCTTTCAATCCATGATAATGTGACTGAAGACCCTCTAATAACTGAGGGACGAGTACCCAACAATCTTTCACACAAATCACCCCAATTAAGCTTTGTAGGACCACTAACTGCGTCTCCGTTGATCCTTAACCCCAATATTTTGTGCACATCTTCAAGAGTGATTGTCATCTCGCCAATCCGGAAATGAAATGTATGTGTTTCAGGTCTCCATCGCTCAACGAGTGCAGTTATTAACGAATGGTCAACTTGAATATGTCTAATCTTACATACCCATTCAAACCCTGCATTGTATACATCAGTTCTTATAATTTCTGGTAATTCCCACTGCCTACGATGCCTGCAAAACAAAATGTTGTTCTATACAATAATACAATAACATGGGTTAGTACAGCACATGTTGAATAACTTTTTTAAATAATACATTTATAAACTATTCTGTTCTAATATTTTCTCACATGTCCGTTCCAAACATCAACATATCGATGTTTGTCTTGTTGTGTCAATAGTGATAAATTATCTGGGCCCGGATTAACCCCGCATATTGTCCTTGAACCGTGATTCACGTGCCCACCTCTGGTTCTTGGCCTACGTGCCATATCTACAAATTCATGTAAAAAACAGCATATTCAAATGAGAAAACGCTGCTCCAACTGAAGAGGCAAAACTGTAGGCAAAATGCCTCCACCCAATTTCACTCGGCAAATTTGCCGAGAGATGGAGGAGATAGAGAGCTCTCGGCAACGTAGCCACGTAAACAATTTTTCCAATTTTGATTTGTGCAACGGATCTCTCTCAACGGAAATCTCCTATGCAAATGATATTTGTGCAGCAAATTACCAACTATAAAATGAATATAAAACATACCTCCTTTGCATCCACAAGCTGATTTTTTAAGAAACAATTTTGGAAGAGCCGTTGCTGTACCAGACCACCTTCCTCACCAAGACTGTACCAGACCACCTTCCTCACCAAGAAAAATCACCAACTGAGATAAAATGGCTTCCTTTTGATACAGGGTTCTGGTGTCTTTCATGCGATTGTTGTTGCACAGAGAAGGAAGTTCTTTTCACGGCTTCTAGAGAGGGGAGCTTGAAGACGGTTGAGAGAGCAGGTCAGACCTGATATGGCCATTGTCAACAATCTTCTTTTTCTTATTCTAGAAGAAACTAGAAGATAAACATGATATGTCTTACTTTTTATCTTTATTTATTTTATTTATTTGTTATTTTTACCGAAAATCAATTATGTTTTGTCTTATACTTTATCTGTTACTTTGTATTTTGCTTAGAACTCATTTAACTCATTTCGTTTAAGTAATTTTTTTTATTATAACATGATAAGTATTTATTCTAATTTTATAACTTGTATTTCAAATTTTGAAAATTTGACCGTTGGATTAGATAAACTGCTTATCAATTTCATGTTTGGCAAATATCACAGTGATCCAACGGTTAGTTTCTAATATATGTCAATATGAAAAATTGTGACATTTTATGTTATTCAAAATATCACCGTTTTTTTCCTAGTGAACAATTTTTCATAAACCGACCGTTGGATTATTGTGATTTTTGGTAAACATGAAATTGATAAGTAGGTCATATAATCCAACGGTCAATTTTACAAAATATGTACTGCATTTGTCCTAATTGAGGTAAAGTTGCGTAAGGTGCACATTATAATACAGCACTGTGCATTGAATATTATGTTTATTGTGGCTAATTTCTATTTTTTATTTTCATGTCCAGATGGATTATGAAAATAATCAATATTTTAATAGTCTCTTAAGCGGTGATGTGGTTTTTGATGATAATTTTTGTGGCGAAAGTGCTGACAACGCCAACCAATATTCTAATGAACCGGAATTGGCATATGCAAATTTTGAATTGCCATATGAAAATTATACATTTGATTTTTAAATTTTGGCAAATGAAAGCAAATTTTTTTTATGTTGAATTTTAAATTTTCCATACTTCAATTTAATTTAAAACTATTAAAAATTTGTCGTAAAAATATCAATTATCGGTTAAAAATACTATTTTTAAAATTGTGTTACAAAATATGGCCGTTTATATCATATTCAAATTATGGTTTGACCAAAAGTCCAAATAACATTAAAATATTAATGTTCGGCATTTTGCATGGTCATGGTTGGAGTGACCTTTCATTTCGATAGGCGAATTGTAGAGGCAAAACACTGTTCATGGGATTTGGAGAGGCAAAATTGCTGTTAATGGTTGGAGATGCTCAAGCCCCCTACAAAATCAAAATGACACTATATATTTATTTAAACCCATGATTAAAAGCACTAATTTAATCATTAACACATACATGCTCACCCCAAAATAAAAGGCTCTAAAAAAACCCTTATTTATAAGCGCACTTCAAGTTACGGGAAGTTTATTAAAAAAAAAAAACAAAAAAAACTTCAATAAAATAAGTGAAATGATTGTTTGGTTAGCATTGTGATAACACCATGTATTATTGATCCATATGCTATCAAGAACATGTAAAACAGGTCATTAAAACTATTCACTAATTTATGAGTAAAGTATTATTGATTGCTAAACTCACATCTTCTAACTTTCAATCATTGGATACATCAATAATATCATCTGCCTTGCTGTACACGTGCTTTGCACGTGAGCGACTAATTTTTAGATGACCTGTTTTGGATGTGTGATAAGGATCATTTGGTCAAAGGACATCGTGAAGCACGTGCTGTTAAATATAATGAAAAGAGAAGTTGTAAATTAAAGGAAGTCAAATTTAATTCCTATCAATTTATAATTATAGTGGAAAAAACAATTAAATAGTTTGGCTTGGTCAAAATTGATGACAAACAAATTTGACCAAAATACAATTACTGACAAGGACAAACTCACCCAAGAACGCACCTACAAATTGACTTCAAAATTTGACCAAATGATCGTAAATTACCGTTACAGATAGACTCCCCAACACAACACCTACAAATTATTAAAGGACAAAATAACTGTACAAGCGAAATAAGATCACCACAGCAAATGGTTAATGTACAATATATCTACAACAAAATAAAAGACCTGTGCATTTTAGTCTATATATATTAGAGGATTTATAATACCGCATAAAATATTAAAAGATGTTCACAAAAAAACATTAAATCACACTATAGTCAGAACAAAAAGGAAACCCCTTTAACACTCCAACTGTTTGATGCTAATTAGGTAGCACCCGAAATTTAACAAAAGGAAAATGTAGTTTCCCAGAAGTGGACGCGAGTTCAAATATGCATCTATCACCAAAGTAGAGATTGTTTGCTTCACGGAAATTTGCCCAACCTATTCTGAGTTTTACTCTCCTGTCACCATTATTATACTTTGTTCCCCTGTCCAGCTGAAAAGTCCACACTTTCTTAGATATATCTTCTATTAAAATTGTATCCACTGTATGAAGACCAGCTGAACGAACAAATTCTATTGGAATATGCTGAAACATAGAAATCAATAACAAGAATCAGTGATTCAATATAAGTCACAAATGTAACAATATAAATAGATGAAATAAAGTATTATGGTAAACAAGAATTAAATAAAGGATTATTAAAATAAAACAAATTATGCATAGACCATGTAGGGTTTTTTGGGGTGACAGTTTGATGCATTCAAAATAACAACAAAATTAAGGCCTGAATTTGAATGCAGCTCTGCTTGCCGAACCATTTTCTGACCTACAAAATAGAACCAAAAGTAATAGTAATTTAATAAACATATAAGAAGAAATAGTGAGAAAATCAAAATGACGAAAAAGTAGAAATAATTACTTTTCATATTTTGTTGATTTATACTCTGACATAAAGGTTCATCTATTACTTCCTCTTTGATTGGCATCCGTGTACACCTATCAAAATCTTTCATACAACCACTATGACCAAATACATACACAAAAAAACTGGACTTGCCTAATCTTTCAAAAACAATAATTTCTCCAAATCTTATTTTATGGTGAGCAACAAAGGTAGCCCAACCATCTGCAAAGTAGATTTCTATTTCATTCTCCACACGCAACTGTATTCGCCAACTTCCTTGGTAAGTTGTCAACAAGCATTCCTTAGATATGGTCTCGATCAAGTGTGATCGTTTTGAGAACTCTCTAGGTATCAGCTGCAGCAAAAGTAATAGTAATATCTCATTCATAAACATTGTTGCTTCATCTAACATGAAGCACAAATTCATGTTAAATTATCCTATAAAACCACATATAATAGCAAATCTAACAAATTCATAAAAGAATATTACCATTTGTTCAGAAAAATTATTCACCATAACTTTGAAAAACCAAGTGGAGCATAATTTTCGTTCACTTTCTTCTGATTGTCCCATGGCTGAGAAGAATAATATCAGATAATATCACATCAAGCATAGGAATATATCAAATCAAAATACGAAAATGAAAATCGAGTCAAGGAAATAGAACGTAGATTAATCCACTTTATTCTCTGTCTTTGTTAGTAGGATTGAAACTGGTTACAATGGACAAGGATGCGTACAACATCCCAAATTTTTTCTTTACCCATTCGAAAAAAAAAACATTCGTCTACAAAATTCTCTAACTACAATGCTCTATCTCTCTCTCTCTCTCTAAAAATTAACATGGCACTTGCTATCCCCAAATTGCCAACAATTATTAACCTCAATCATACAAGTTCCAATCCAAATTTAGCATAAATAAGCAAAATCCCAACTAAACCGAAAATTCGTGTATGAATTATTAACTCACTATGTTTTGCATATGAATTTGTAAACAAGTTTTCCATTTTCAAAAAAAAAAAAAAAAAATTCAGAAAATGATCGTCATTAGCACGAACTAAAGTAAAATTAACAAAACAATTGCATTTCATGAATATTTACTTTTGAAACTATGCCTATGTTGCCAAAGTAACTTTAATTTGAATTACCAAATCGTAACTTTCAGCTGCCGGAATTACAACCACAACATAAATAAAGAAAATTTTGGCACTTTGGCATCATCAAAACAATCACCAATCAGAAGACATGGAAGTTTGGCCATCATATGCACACATGAGACAATAAAAAAAATATATATAAATTTTTTAATAAATTTACACAGTAATACAGAAAATTA
>JAESVK010069494.1:0-32496 GCA_017140935.1 Hamamelis virginiana
TACCTTGAAACGGTGTAAGGTCAACCTTTCTGGCACGCCCCCCACTTTAAACCATACGTGTGCAGTTGCCACTTGGAGATTTCCTAAGCGAACAAATACAAGACAGTTTTAGCCTTTGAATTAATTTGAAGAATTCTCATGTCCTGGTCGGTCCATTCATCCATAGATTTGGGAATTTCTTTCCCATTTTCATCTATTTTGAAAAATTTTTGATTTCCTTGAATAATAACTTTCCAAATTCTTAGTTCATAGGATTCAATCCAATTTTGCATTCTATTTTTCCAAAAACCATAATTTTCACCATCAAAGAGTGGAGGTCGGTCGGGGTTTGTTCCCATTTGGTTTGCCATTGATCTTTAGCTCAACAAACAATATAATGAGCACTTGCTCTGATACCAATTGTTGGCCCAAAATATACTCTAGAGGGGGGTGAATAGAGTATTGGCAATTTAAAAACTAATTTAAAAATGGGATAGAGTGTTTTTGAAAACTCAAACTTTTAATAACTAGAATGCAAGATTAAATCTCAACTCAGCAAAATATAAAGCAAGTAAATAAATTTAAATGCAAGAGATAGAGTTAGAGAAATTCAAACACAAGAATTTTAACGTGGTTCAGTCTCCGCCTACATCCACGCCTCAAGATCTCCGTCTTAAGGATTAATCCACTATCAATCTCACTTACGGTGGAGATTCAAACCTTTACACAGCCTTCTTTCATAGTGGAAGACTCTCACCAAACAAGGTTTATACAAAACCTTAAATTCACAAGAAATACAAGTGAATATGGATGACCACCAATATGATTCTCAACAACACTGAGAATACATCAAATACGCTCTCAATAATATCTCTCAAAGATTTAAACTAATTTGCTCATAGAGAGAAATACAGGAATTGAATCACTCAAGAATGATGAACACTTGTAAGCTGCAATAGTGTATATGATTATGTATAGAATTAAGCTTCATGGCAAGTGTATTTATAGCCTTAGAAATCAGCTATACGTTGGAGTGTCTAGGAGGAGCGTCTTGGCAATCTGCAGATTCAAACTGGTTTGAAAAATGCAACAAATCCGTTTGAAGATGCAGCCATGTTTGAATAAGCATTCACAATATCAAATGTTGCAGCAGCAGCTTTGACAATTATTCCAACAGCAATCTGCCACTATTCCTGCAGAACACTTATTTACATATAAACATTTAAGTAAACATTTACTTAAGTTTACAATGTAAATAAGGAAGTACCCCCCATTTGGATTCAATGGAAAAGACTAGAAAATCAAATTCCCAATAAATCAAAATGTAGAAAATCAATTTTAGTACAAAAAATAATTTTCGTCAACAGTGTCAAAAATTGATCTATCGAGTAAGGTATTATATACCACGTATAAAAGCTACCTCAAGGCTGTACTAAGTTAATGAGTATATAGGGATCAATTGCCGCCAAAAATTATTTTGAAAAACTCAATATATCAAAAATTCATTTTTCATACTTAGCCAAATTTTTCATAGGGAAAAACAGTTTCTGGGAATAGTAACATCTTCAATACTTGAGCCTCCAATTCATGGATTTTGTTGTCCATTTGTTTGCTCCAGTCTATCTTGAAAATCTGTCTTACAAATTTAACATTTAAGCACAAGATATTTGGATAACGCAGCGGCAAATGTTTGTTATCATTAAAACCATATAACATATGCTGGATTGTAACCATTTAGGCTAACAATCTCCCCCTTTTTGATGATGACAAACAATTATGTAAAATTTGTAATATAACCTAGATAAGACAACAATTTCAAGACAATATAGCCAAGGCAAGACAACAATAATTTTACCATATACATATTTCTCCCCCTTTTGTCGTCAACAAGAAGCGGTGAACAAGAGCAAAAAATATGCAATACAAAAAGATAGAATTTCCACAGCGTAAACCTTGAATTGATACATCAATGTTTAAAGCTAAACGGACCGATGAAGCTTCATTCCATGATAGAGTCGCGAACTTCATTATCGTCGCAAGCCAACTGAAGTTAGGACTGAAGAGAATATTCTGAAAGATATTTTCTTTGTCATCGGTTGAGGAAGTTTGGCTCAATCTTTTCATTCCAAAGAATATGTATTAGAATATGAAGAGCTTGAAGATGTACTTTGAGGATGCCTCTCATACTCTTTTACATATTTTTGTATGCCAAACAGAATCAACCTCAAAAGAATATGTTCTTGAATATGGAACGGACAATCTAGAAATGATGAAAATTTAAAACCTCCCTCAAATGTAATTAGCAGAGATTTATAGTCATCTCATGACAAATTATATTTAAGGGACCTAGACTGTGATCCATACCCATGAGATTAGCAGAGATCTATAGTTACCAAGAAAGAACAAGTCGCCGATTGAGACGATTTCTCCATGGATAGCAGAGAGTTCTTAGTATGATTCGGTTGCAGAGCTAACCTTCATTGAGCTTTTGCTCAAGAAGATTAAGGAATCGACGGGAAGTTGCTAGTGCCTGGATCGATTTCAGCTTCCCTTCCGATTCTCTTCTATGGTCTCTTTATAAAATCCTCTCTTTAACAATTATTAGTGGGTAGAAAAAGAGAGAGACCGAGATCCACTTATCACGGAGGGTGTCGGCTTGCCGACACTCTTAGGAATTATTGTTTGTAAATGATCTCAAGGTGCAACCGGGTATTTTTGCATCCTAATCGTTCAAATAGAAGATTAATAGCAATAATGATAACAGGTGTAATGATGATGATGATCATTAATCTCTGATGTTCTCAAGGAGATGAGGAAAGCAAAGATTGGATCAACGAACACTGTATAAAAGAGGAACTCTTAGTACAACTCATTTAGCCATGATATATGACAGAAGAGAGTGAGCATTTAATAGAGTTTCTCATGAAGGCTGTTATAGGGAAGCTTGTAGGCTGCTTGTAGGTGGCTTTGTAAATGAACATGAAGAAAAGTGATATTGTTTCTACTATCACAAGTGACAGTGGAGACAGAAGTCATCACATTTCTTAGATATGTGATGAGAAGAAATTATGCTTCTGAGAAACATGATCAAAGAAAGCTGAGCTTTTGATGTGTCTGAGAATAGAAGAAATAGGATCAAGCCAAAACATTTGATGTAAGCTCTATGTAATGAAAGAAAATGAGAAAAATGATCATGAATCAAGACATGATGCTGCATTTTAAAGAAAAAAAAATCGAGAATCAAAAGATGAGATTGAGATTTGAGTGAGTAAAATGAAGGAAGAAGCTCAAATTTATAAGAAAAAAAATCACGTGTGTGGACAAAAAGTCAAACTGATTTGAAATTTTTTTGAAATACGAAATCTGACAAAGCTGTTGAAAAATGTCTGTGCGTTTGAAAAAATTGGCTTTTTCTTTTAAAAAAGTCTGAATTTTCTAAAAAGATGTGATTTCGTTTGAAAAAAGAACCAGAATTCACGCTGAAAAAGTCATGATTTTGTTTGAAAAAAGAACCAGAATTCACGCTGAAAAAGTCGGCTAGTAAAGTAGTGATTGCTGGATTCTAACCATTTCATAAATCTCAGATGATTTCAAGATTTTCAATAAAAAAAATTTCAACTCTCTGAATTGTGATTTCATCTTTTCCGAGCTTATTCAATGGCTTCCCAATTTTCTCACAACATTCCTGACTTGAATGAACCAAATGTGGTTTATACTCGACCTATCATTGTTCCTCGGGATAACAGTTTTTCCCAAAGGTCGGATGCAGATGCTGTGAACGAGTCCATGATCCTTTGTATAAGGGCTACCCATTCAGTTGCCAATATGGCCCAGCGCATGCGAGCTAGAATGACTGATGTTGAGCGATTAACTCTTCAAGTTCAAGTTTTACAACAGTTAATTGCTGGAATGAAGAAGAAGAATAGGATCTTGAAGAAGGAGAATACAGATTTAAAATTTCTAGCGGATTCATATGCCAAGGAGTTAGATCCAAGGCTTAAGAAGCTAGAACAATATAATAACCAGATTCAAGAAACTCAAGAGAAGCTTTTGGTTGAAGTCCAAAAGATTTGTGTAGCAGCTCCTTCTCCTCGGGATCGCCACACAAAAAGTGTGTAAAAAAAAATTTATTTTTGAGAAATCCAATATTTTCTTTTTATTTGAAATACAAGTTTTTATATATATATATATATATATATACACACACACATATAAATTGAGACATGCTCCCCCTCAACAAATGCATACATAAAGTGTAGTAGGAAGATCATGTAATGTCTAAAGGTCTACACATACCAAGATCACGTCGAATAGTGCAAAAATGATCCTCATTGAGAGGTTTCGTTAAGATGTCTGCCAATTGATGGTCTGTGCCTACAAATTCAAGTTCAACATCTCCTCTTTGCACATGGTCTCTTATGAAATGGTGCCTAATTTCAACGTGTTTTGTGCGTGAGTGCAAACATGGATTTTTAGAA
Source organism: Hamamelis virginiana (assembly GCA_017140935.1). Classification (NCBI taxonomy): domain Eukaryota; kingdom Viridiplantae; phylum Streptophyta; class Magnoliopsida; order Saxifragales; family Hamamelidaceae; genus Hamamelis; species Hamamelis virginiana. The sequence goes on from JAESVK010069494.1 coordinate 4,458, forward strand.
ATATTGATAGCACTAGTGTTGTCACATCTAATGGGGATGTGATTAAGTGTGACCTTAAAGTCCTCAAGTTGTTGTTTCATATACAAGATTTGAGCACAACAACTTCCTGCTGCAATATATTCAGCCTCGGTTGTGGAAAGAGATACTGAAGTTTGTTTCTTGCTAAACCAAGAGACAAGCGCGTGGCCAAGAAAATGACAAGTGCCACTAGTACTTTTCCTATCAGTTTTACAACCGGCAAAATCAGCATCTGAATAACTTACAATAACAAAAGGAACATGCTTAGGGTAAAATAATCCTAAATCACATGTACCAATCAAATATTTGAAAATACGCTTAACAGCAAGCAAGTGAGATTCCATAGGATTAGCTTGAAAGCGAGCACACAAGCATACACTAAACATGATATCTGGTCTACTAGCGGTTAAGTAAAGTAAACTACCAATCATACCTCGATAGAGCTTTTGGTCTACTTTTTTACCATGTTCATCACCATCAAGCTTTGTTGAAGTACTCATAGGAGTGGGGCTTGGCTTAGCGTTTTCCATACCAAATTTTTTTAACATGTCCTTTACATATTTGGCTTGATTGATGAAGATGTCATTTTGTGTTTGCTTGATTTGAAGTCCAAGGAAGTAAGTCAATTCTCCCATCATGCTCATCTCAAATTCATCTTGCATACATGTAGCAAACTCATTGCATAAAGCATCATTAGTAGCTCCGAATATAATGTCATCAACGTATATTTGTACTATAAGCATATCACTATTTGTCATCTTAATGAAAAGGGTAGTGTCAATTTTGCCTCTAATGAAACCATTATTAAGCAAAAATCCACTTAACCTCTCATACCATGCTCTTGGTGCTTGCTTGAGTCCATAAAGAGCTTTTGAAAGTTTATAAACATGATTGTGCAAATTGTGATTTTCAAAACCGGGAGGTTGTTCAACATATACTTCCTCCATAATATAACCATTTAAAAATGCACTTTTCACATCCATTTGATAAAGTTTGAAATCTTTATGGCAAGCAAATGCAAGTAGCATGCGGATGGCTTCTAATCTAGCAACCGGTGCATATGTTTCATCATAATCAATGCCTTCTTGTTGGTTATAGCCTTGGGCAACAAGTCTTGCTTTGTTTCTGACTGCATTACCATTCTCATCCTTTTTATTTCGAAAAACCCATTTAGTACCAATGGTGGAATGGTTATGTGGTCTAGGAACAAGTTCCCAAACTTTGTTTCTTTCAAATTGATTAAGCTCTTCTTGCATAGCTATAATCCAACTTTCATCGTTTTCAGCCTCATTAAAGTTTTTAGGCTCAATTTGAGAAACAAATGCAATATGATTGCAACCATCTCTAAGATTAGAACGAGTACTCACCTTGCGTGAAGGATCACCAATTATTTGATCAATTGGATGATTCCTCACAAATTTCCAAGCTTTTGGCAATTCTTGAGGATCATTTGAAGGTTCCATCTTTTCATTTGAAGAGCCCTCCTTTGGTTGCTCTTGGGGTGCATCATTTGGTGTAGAATCACCAATGTTGAGCTTGCCAAGCTCTTCATTTGTATTTGATAGCATTTTACTGTTTTCATCCTCATCAACAACAATCTTAGGAGAAAATGGATTAGATTCATCAAATACAACATGCATAGATTCTTGCACAGTTAGAGTACGTCTATTATAAACATGATATGCTTTACTATTAGTTGAATAACCAATAAAGATGCCCACATCGGATTTTGATTCAAATTTAGCAAGATAATCTTTATTATTCAAAGTAAAACACTTAGATCCAAAAACTTTGAAATAACCAATGTTTGGTTTTCGACCTTTCCATAGCTCATAAGGAGTTTTGGCTAGAATAGGTCTAATAACTACTCTATTTCTCACATAGCAAGCGGTGCTAACCGCTTCCGCCCAAAAGGTTCTAGGAATTTTATGTTCATTAAGCATGGTTCTACCCATCTCTTGTAATGAACGATTCTTCCTTTCAACCACTCCATTTTGTTGTGGAGTTCTGGGAGCTGAAAAATTATGTGAGTATCCTTGTTCATCACAAAAATTTTCGATGTCTTGGTTTTTAAACTCTCTACCTCTATCACTTCTCACACTAATGATGGAGTGGCCTTGTTCTTTTTCAATTCTTTTGCATAATTTAATAAATTCGCCACTAGCATCACTCTTGTGAGCAAGGAATAAAACCCACGTATATCTTGAATAGTCATCAACTAAAACAAAGGCATAGAGTTTACCACCAAGACTTTCTACATCATTTGGTCCAAACAAATCGAGATGTAACAATTCCAAAGGCCTAGATGTAGCTATATGCACTTTGGGTTTAAAACTAACTTTGATTTGTTTTCCAAATTGGCATGCATCACAAACTTTATCTTTTGAAAAATTTGATTTGGGCAAGCCTAAAACAAGTTCATTTCTAGAAAGCTTTTGGATTAAATCCATATTAGCATGCCCAAGTCTTCTATGCCATAGCCAATTTGTTTCTTGTAGAGCCGAAAAACATGTTACATCTTGAGATGCTAAATCTTCAAAACTTGTGATGTAAACATTTCCAAAACGATTTGCAACAAGGATATTGTTTTTGTTTTTATCCAAAACATTACAAGAATTTGAAGTAAAATTCACATAATAACCATTATCACATAATTGACTAATGCTAAGCAAGTTATGTTTTAAATCACTAACAAGCAATACATTATCAATTGTAATAGAGCCATTACCAATCTTACCTTTACCAATAATTTTACCTTTGCTATCATCACCAAAGGTTACATAGCCACCATCCTTGTGAGTGAGGGAGATGAATTTCGCTTTATCTCCGGTCATATGTCTTGAACATCCACTATCCAAATACCATTGATCCTTTTTATGAATGGATTTCAAACACACCTACAATGACAATGCAATAAAACTATTGGTACCCAAAACTTTTGGGTCCTATAATGTTAGGATTCTCAATCTTTTAAGTTCATCAAAAGTAATAGTCTTTGGCTCATATGATTTCTTGGAAGAGGGTTCCTTTCTAATCCAAGCTACATTTTTGTCAAGTCCTCTTCTACCTCTAAAAGGACACTTGAATGTGACATGACCTTTTCTCTCACAATGATTGCAAATAATATTAGCATTTTGTTTTAAGTTATGAGAGTGAGAATGAGGTTTTGATTTTGGTTGTTTGGTGTCTCTTTTCATTGAGGCTTTCACAAAGAAGTCTAGATAAAGTGAAGACTTTTTGGTATTGGATTTTGATTCATATCCCAATCCTTCTTTGTTTAGCCCAACTTTTTGAGCTCCTAACAACCTTTCAAAATTTTCTTTTCCACTTGTAAAACTGAAAATAGTTTTGTTCAAATCTTCAACTTTGGATTTTAAACATTTATTTTCTTTTTCTAAAGCAGAAAAATCAATTGAAGATATTGAAGAGGAAGGTATGTTTCTTAATGACTCATTCTCCTTCTTAAGTCTCTCAATTTCCAAACTTAAAACAGAATTTTCATTGACTAAAATTGTTTTCTCATTTGTGAGAGTTGAGAGGTTTTTATTCAAGAATTTAAGTTCCTTTGTTAACAAGCAATTTTTATTATGTAATAGTCTGCTTAATTCTTGAAATTCCTCTAAAGATAAATCACATTCATCATTATCACTATAATAAGAAATAGATGTTACCTCAATTTCATCGTCTTTTGCTACGAGGCAATGCTTCTCAATGTTGGCATATAGACAAAAGTTTGCAATCTCTTCTTGGATATCTTCTTCATCACTTTTTGTATCTTCAAGAAGATCATCCCAAGTTGATGTAGTAGCTGCCATGGCTTTGCTTTTACCTCTTTGATCAAAGGTTCTCCTTCCATCATTTCTAAAGGTGTTGGAGTTGTTGTTGGTCTTACTTGGACAGTGGGCAATTGTATGACCTAACTTTTTGCAATTGAAGCATCTTCCATCATTGTTGCTAGTATGTCTCCCATGGTTTTGTCTGGATTGATTTTTGTTCCTCCTTAGAAAGGTTTGGAATTTCCTTGTCATAAGAGACATGACTTCTTCATCTTCTTTGGTGAAGTCATTATATTCATTTTCTTCAAGAGTTGAAGATTGAAGAGCTAGCGTTCTTTTCACTTGAGCATTTATCTTCTCATTTTGGATGGCCTCTAATTCCTTCTTCATTGCTGTTTTATGAGTAATGAGAGAACCTAAAAGCTCATCAATGTCCATCTCTTCAATGTCTTTTGCTTCTGAAATGGCGAGGACCTTTGGACTCCATGAGGTTGGTAGAGAATTGAGTAACTTTGAAATAATGTCGTCATTAGGATAAACTTTTCCTAAAGCCTTCAATTCATTCAAAAGATTAGTAAAACGAGTAAACATATCACGAACTTTTTCACCTTCGTTCATTTTAAATAACTCAAAATCTTGCTTAAGCATTAGAGCTTTGGAGCGTTTAACTTGCTTAGTACCTTCGTAGGTGACCTCGAGCTTTCTCCAAATTTCTTGTGCAGTAGCACAAGCTGAAACTCTATTGTATTCACTCGCATTTAGAGCACAATACTGTTTACTATTAAAATAACTGCCCAATAAAATCTGGGCACGTGGCGTTTATTTTTTAATAAGAAACAGTTGCAGCCCTTTAAGCCAATAAGGAAGAGCATACAGTGAAATGCTTCGTACTAGATTAATATACCAAAATAACTGCTTGTAACCGCCAGTTTAGTGGTGAGTTGTTAATTCAAAAATCAAATAGCAGTTATTAAATCATGGATTTTAAATAAAAGGCATTCAATCGTTCAAATGGAAGATTAGCAATATTATTGGGCAGGTGTCGATCTATAATTGGTGCGAAGACAGTTAAGCAGTTTTTCCTTCAAGCCAATCATATTGAAGCAAAGCTTTCTCACGAAGCAAGATGTGAAGATTTCAATTGGATCATAGGAGCACTTGACACTTGTCAACACCTTATTGGACATAGGTGGAAAGCGGTTACCTCTCAAGTCTATAAATAGAGGAAGGACTCTCCATGCAAATGGTCCACGACCTCACAAGACTCACGTCTTTATGCATATCTCTTCTTTATCTCTCTCCACCTCAATGTATCTCTTAACTTAGAATTTCTTTTCTCATCCCATACTCTCTTTCCCTTCGTCTAAGATCTCTCTCCCTTATCTCTTCTATCCTCTTCGTCTAAGATCTCTCTCCCTCTCTCTTCTATCCTCTTCTGTCTGATTGCTTCGAAGGACTTTAACAGAAGTGTATAATTGCTGTACCAGAAATGGAGGTAATAATATGATTATGTGGTTTCTTCGAATTATTTTATTTACTGCTTTACTTGTTACATTTCGAGTCATTTACAATTATTTTGCCTTATTTGATTAATTAAAAGTCCTCTTCATTGAGGCAACACCGAATTCTCACAATTGCCTGATTAATAATATTTTGGCTCGAGTAACTTCGAACCAATCTTTTACCTTGAAACGGTGTAAGGTCAACCTTTCTGGCACGCCCCCCACTTTAAACCATACGTGTGCAGTTGCCACTTGGAGATTTCCTAAGCGAACAAATACAAGACAGTTTTAGCCTTTGAATTAATTTGAAGAATTCTCATGTCCTGGTCGGTCCATTCATCCATAGATTTGGGAATTTCTTTCCCATTTTCATCTATTTTGAAAACTTTTTGATTTCCTTGAATAATAACTTTCCAAATTCTTAGTTCATAGGATTCAATCCAATTTTGCATTCTATTTTTCCAAAAACCATAATTTTCACCATCAAAGAGTGGAGGTCGGTCGGGGTTTGTTCCCATTTGGTTTGCCATTGATCTTTAGCTCAACAAACAATATAATGAGCACTTGCTCTGATACCAATTGTTGGCCCAAAATATACTCTAGAGGGGGGGTGAATAGAGTATTGGCAATTTAAAAACTAATTTAAAAATTGGATAGAGTGTTTTTGAAAACTCAAACTTTTAATAACTAGAATGCAAGATTAAATCTCAACTTAGCAAAATATAAAGCAAGTAAATAAATTTAAATGCAAGAGATAGAGTTAGAGAAATTCAAACACAAGAATTTTAACGTGGTTCGGTCTCCGCCTACATCCACGCCTCAAGATCTCCGTCTTAAGGATTAATCCACTATCAATCTCACTTACGGTGGAGATTCAAACCTTTACACAGCCTTCTTTCATAGTGGAAGACTCTCACCAAACAAGGTTTATACAAAACCTTAAATTCACAAGAAATACAAGTGAATATGGATGACCACCAATATGATTCTCAACAACACTGAGAATACATCAAATACGCTCTCAATAATATCTCTCAAAGATTTAAACTAATTTGCTCATAGAGAGAAATACAGGAATTGAATCACTCAAGAATGATGAACACTTGTAAGCTGCAATAGTGTATATGATTGTGTATAGAATTAAGCTTCATGGCAAGTGTATTTATAGCCTTAGAAATCAGCTATACGTTGGAGCGTCTAGGAGGAGCGTCTTGGCAATCTGCAGATTCAAACTGGTTTGAAAAATGCAACAAATCCGTTTGAAGATGCAGCCATGTTTAAATAAGCATTCACAATGTCAAATGTTGCAGCAGCAGCTTTGACAATTATTCCAACAGCAATCTGCCACTATTCCTGCAGAACACTTATTTACATATAAACATTTAAGTAAATGGTTGCATTTTACTTTTAATTACTTTTACTTTCATTTACTTAAGTTTACAATGTAAATAAGGAAGTACCCCCCATTTGGATTCAATGGAAAATACTAGAAAATCAAATTCCCAATAAATCAAAATGTAGAAAATCAATTTTAGTACAAAAAATAATTTTCGTCAACAGTGTCAAAAATTGATCTATCGAGTAAGGTATTATATACCACGTATAAAAGCTACCTCAAGGCTGTACTCAGTTAATGAGTATATAGGGATCAATTACCGCCAAAAATTATTTTGAAAAACTCAATATATCAAAAATTCATTTTTCATACTTAGCCAAATTTTTCATAGGGAAAAACAGTTTCTGGGAATAGTAACATCTTCAATACTTGAGCCTCCAATTCATGGATTTTGTTGTCCATTTGTTTGCTCCAGTCTATCTTGAAAATCTGTCTTACAAATTTAACATTTAAGCACAAGATATTTGGATAACGCAGCGGCAAATGTTTGTTATCATTAAAACCATATAACATATGCTGGATTGTAACCATTTAGGCTAACAGAGGACTTTTTATTAATTTATGCTTTCAATTATGCACTTCAAATTTCAGTAGAGCATATTCCCTCCCTCCACTTGGAGAGACGTGGTTTTTCTTTATTTATAATTATGCAATTTCAATTCCTGCCCATTAATTTTCTGTAATTTAATTTAAGTTTAATTTATGTTATTTCTTTTGCAATTATGTTCTTATATGTTTGACTTGCAATTATCGTTAAAAAAAATCAATTAACCAACCAAATTTACCCAATGGGAAATGTCTCTTTCACCAAAAGTGAATTGACTTAGCCGATTTTCATTACTGGTCTCTGTGGATCGACACCCGTGCTTACCACTCTCTTCGGATTGAGGTTAAACATAGGTAAATTATAAATGAATTAATATTGACCGTTAATACGGAATTTAACCTCCCTTATTTCCAGCGATCATTTATGAACAGTGATGACCTAGACTACAAGAATAAGTCATCAAGCATATAATGCGAACACCCCGTTTAGTAAGATTCATCCAAACAAGGCATAACCTGTCAAACAAAGCATGCACAGGTTATCCAAGTAAGGCATGAACAGACTGAACGAATGTAGGCTTATTCAATGAAAACTATTGCATAACTAATGTAATTGAAATCACAGAAAACAATCGCATTTATGAAAATATACTCAATAAAGTACGGATTGCATGAAAAACAATCTCCCAAAGTTATACAATTGTCACAAACTGAATATAAAACATAAAACCCTAATCAGAAGATGACAAACCTAATAATCAAGCTTCATCTAACACCCAAGAACAGAGTTTAGTTGCCCATGATCGAAGTAGAATAGCCAAGACATTCCATTCCAAGCTTGTGCAACCAAAAATCTAAAGAGAATGATGAGAGAGAATCAATGGAATCCAATAGAGTTTTCCCTTAGGTCTAGCCAACCCTAAATAATCAAAGAATGTTTAAATATTGTATAGAGACCTACTAAAAATAAACTCTTCAAAAATTGCATTAAAAGCTGAGAACAAATGAGGGCATGCTTTCCGAGGTGACCTCTACCTATAGCATATATATCGATAGACCATCAATAGAGTTTCTATCGATGAACTCAAGTTGCATCTTTTAACTTCCAATTTGCTTCCAAAAAGCTCCCCAAAGCCGTCCTAACATCCTTTTGATGATTTTCCCTTCCAATTGACTTCGCTTTTAGCTTCATCCAAGGGCAAATGCAAGAAACCAACCTTGACCGTGCCTAAAATGCCATTTTTATGAAGAATTCCTACAAAACAAGACAAAACATTAAATTCATGATTTATATCTAGCAAGTACCAAAGATCAAGCATAATTCATCAAGATATAGTAAAAAAGACTCAATAAATAGCATTGATTGCAAAGCAATCACACCCTCCAACTTAAACTTTGTTGGTCCCTAGCAAACCACTGAATCTAACATACTACTAAAACAAAGAAACTGTAACGCCCCAACCTAACATCCATACCGACCCTTCCGGATAGGTCGACACGTGTCAAGATAGAGGTACAACCTGTCCTGCTCATTCGTATTTCCACATGAGATATAAGAAATAAATATATATAACAAAATGAAATGCCATGTCCATACATTATGACCCATTCGTCAAATATAATACAATTAGGAAATCAAATATATTGCCAACATCCCTGGCAAATGAGACGTATCATAGATCAAAAGTATTCTAAATAACTGAATATAACTTACTAAATTTCTCATGAAATATGTAAGACCAAAGCAGGTAATATCTATGCAGCTATCCACCATTTCCAAAGTAGCGAAATATGCAAACCAAACATGTACCCCGAGTCAACCTGAAATGTACTGCAATAAAGCAGGGGTGAGCTTCAGTGTGCTCATTAGGGATAATATAACCTCTACACATCAATAACAACATTTTGATACATGGAATATTCATAAAGATTTCATATTTCCAAAGCTCAGAGGTTTTAATAAATCAGTTCAAAAACAGTGTTTAAAAGCTGTGTGGACTTTCAGTGAAAAACTATATCCTCCAATGTCAAATCTAGTAACCAGAAAACCAGTAACCAGTAACCAGGCATATGTCTCGCATGCGAAATGTCCCATCGCATGTGGACAATAGCCAAATAACGTCCTAGTCCATAGCATGGCACTATACGTCACCGCGCAGGGTCCATAGTATACCCATCGGTATGGAGTTCGGCCAGATTTGGCATATGCGTCACTTCGTTAGGTCCCTAGCATATCCAAAACTTGGATTGAATTGTATTATAGGGCTGTTGATTCTAGGCTAACAAGCCTTTAGCTCAACCGGGCTACTACTAAACCAGGCCGGGGACCGTAGTCACAGCCGCACCCAAAAATATAATCGAAAGGGGCCATGGGCCCCAAACCCCCAATGATACAATTCAGTCCACGATAATATATATAATAATGCATGTCCTAAAAATATATAACTAATCATATGCCATGTCCACCGAGATGAGGCTAAGACCGAAGACAGGTCGAAACACCGCCAACATCCTCGCGTGGTAAAATCTCATATCAAGAACCAGGATCCATCACATGGCATCCAGAATATACCGTAACTAGAAACCCTTATACAAGCGTTTCCATTTGAATACAAACATTTCCAAAGCTCGATTTCAAATCAATATATAAGACATGTTTCCAAAACCATATTTAGAAACCAAGGAATGATAATAGTTCAAAGGTATATCAAACCACTTTCTTAAATCATAAAGACATTTGCGAGAATGGGCTTTCTTAAAATAACATCCACATGTATCATTTGTAAAACCATTTAGTTATAGCTCAATCATCCTTAATTCATAAAACATTTGGTGGATAAGTATCATCTCCACATTTGAAACAGTTAACAATTTATAAGGCATTAGCACGCAAAACCTTTCATATAGTTTGTAACAGTTATAAGGTAAGGGTCAAGGTTTGCAACCATATGTGAATCATATCATTCACTGAACGTTTAGAAATACGTAGAGTTCTCATAACAGTTATAAAACAAATATATCATTACTAACAGTAAAAGGTTACTTATCCCTACCTCAAAGCAATTGTGTTTTCCAACCGTTGTGGCTCCACGAGCCTCCTAATGCAATGCCTGATGCACCCGATGCAAGTGGTCCTCCAAGGGACCCAATCAACACTGAGAAACAAACAAACAGACAAAGCAAAAAAAGAGAATCAAACTTAAGCACAAAGGATTCTAAGATCCCCAAAGCAAACCAACCTAATCCTCAAAGCCATTCACCCTTGAATCTTAAAGATCAAAAACCCCAAAAATGCTATCCTAAAGGTCTAACAATTTCAAAGCACAAATATACACGAGGCAAACCCAATGGTGTCTAATCCAAGACACACACAACTCCACATAAGGAAAAACCATAAGAAAACTAAATCAAAAGCCTTAAGACTTTCAAAACTTGTTCTCGAGAATGCCAATAGATTATATATATCGAATTTTATGTCCAAATGTCCAAAGGTTCAAGAGATATAAGCCAAAGGACACGAAATGTATGAGAAAGGGCAAATCTGGTATTTTAAAAATATTTATCTCTCCAAACATAAACTGACCAAAACATTATCATATTTAGAAACTAGACTTCATAAGCTTTCCGTGCATATAAAGATCGTTCAAAACGGACATCAGATGAAAACGATATGCTCATTTAAAGTTTGGTTTGGAAATTAGGCCCATTTATAGATAGATGACTGATCATCTATTTATAGATGATCATCTATCGACAGGTAGAAATTGCAAACTTGATCAAAAACAAATCCAAATCGATTTTTCTTCACAACTACTTATCTAAAATCATTTCTAAACATTTAAGGATCTTCAAAAACTATAATACAAGTTGTAAACTCAAATATCATGTTTACACATTTGGAAAACCATCAAAATTAAACATTAAAGACTCATTCATGAATCAGACCCTTCCAAAGCAGCTTTACTATTTAGACCATATATCCTAACTCAGTTATCAAAAATTAATGAATTTTAGTGTTCTGAAAAGACGACTCGAAGATCTACAATTCATATTTAATAGCCAAAGTCCAAATCCAACATTTTCAAGGCCAAAATCATCAATTTCAGTAACCTACTGGGGTTTGGGCGAGAATATTTCCACTGAAAAACAATTTTCGGTAAAATGGGCATAACTTTTTATACAAAATTCCAAATGAGGTAAGGTCGGATTCTTTGAAAAGCTAACTCAAATACCTATAACTTTCGTGAAGAAAGTTTAGCCCAAATATGCTTCTAACAGTGCCAAAAGTGTGTGGACAGAACACTCTGTTTTTTTTTTTTATATCAAGTTCTGCTGCTAAAACGGACTGCCATGGCTGCCAACACCTCAAAATCTTCTCTACACTGCTTCACAACCTCGATTCACTTACAAGTAACTCAAAACAACTTAAATCTAACAAACAAAAATCAAAATTTATGAATCTACCATGAACATTTCTCAAACCCATAAAGATACCCGTGAATGTTTTGAAAGACATTTGAAACTTTTCAAACCTTTCATGTATGTTAAAATCTCAACTCAAATTATCACCACAGTCCTTGATCCATTTACAAGAAATTTCAATGCACCAAACATTAACTCAAAATTTCAAGAATCCCATTACACATGTTAAAAAAAAAATACTCATTTTGAAAACCCATATTCCCAAGCATCGCCACTGAATCCACATGCAAGCCAAAACAGTTATGAATCCTCTTACCTTCAGTTTCAAATTGATTTTCAAACCACTATACATAACAAAAATTTCGAAATCTCACAATGCCTGCTCATGAACCCATTTCTAAAACCCCTAATTATGCATTTATATTTAAAAACTCTAAATTAGTTTGCATGTAAGTGAAACTGAGTTGAAACCTTTTATCAAAATCCACCAAAACTGAATATAATCCTCATAAAACACCATGAACTACTCTTCAATTAAGATTCAAACTCAGTCATGCATGCATCCGAAAATGACAAGGAAAAGAAAGGGAATGAGGAAGAAAAGGAAAGGTAAAAGCTTGACTCACCTCTAAACAGCAAGAACAAGGAGCCTGGTGACTAATTCCGGCGGGATTCCGGCGAGTCTTGAAGGTGAACCTCCCCTCTACCCGATCTCTCTCTCTCTCACGGTTCTTTTCCTCTTTCTCTCAAGTCTCATGGCTGGAAATGAGGAAACCAGGGGCTGCTCATGGGTTTTTGAATAGAAAAGGGAGGGACTTGATTGCAATTTAGAAAAAATTCAATTTCTTAAATTCACAACATACCCTTAAGCTTATATGAAACTTCAAAGTCACCTCTAGCTTTTATAAAATTTCAAAATTTAAAATCTCTTAGTTACAAATAGTTCCAAAACATATTTAAAATATGAAAATTTGCATTTTAAGATTTTTGGGTTATCACAGAAACACAAACTACTACTATAAGTAAAAAACTAAAACAAAATAAATATGTCACTTTCGTAGGGAAACGCGATTACATTTAGCGTATGCACCAAGCCTTTAAACCCCTAGGTTCCCCCTAGTGGACGAGTTATAGTCTCGTAAGGGTTTGCAGAAATGATACCCACATATATGAAAATTTCAGTCCATTCCCTTTATTCACTAAGATCAAGAAAAACACATTTCAACACAATGGGCATGCTAGGCAATCTATCTACTCATAAATCATGCAATGCTTTGAACTAGCTTCGTATAAGTAAAATTCTTGTGTAGTGAAGTGAAATCACTCAATCATACTATAATCCATCAAATGCCCATGCTTAAGCAAACGAGATGGTAAACAAAAAGGAACAAAGAGGATGGAATATGAGAAGTAAAACACAAAACAGAGCAAACACAAAGAAGACACAACATCCATGTAGAAGACTAAATACACAGAGAATAAGGAATGAGAATGAACAACTAACACACACATGCACAATAGATTGTAAAGTTGCAACAAAAGCTAAACATAAGCAATTCATGGAATCAAATAGTACTTTATTTGCTCAAAAATGCCTTTTGGTTTAAGGATGGAAAACAAAAAAGACGTGTGATGGTTCAGTAACATAGTTTAGGCTCTCTACCCAACCATCACATACACCAATCCTAACCTAAAACATATCAAACATAAACTACCCAAAGTACACAAAACAAACTAAAAAGACACAACCCAACCCACAATGACTAAAAACCTTGTGCTATGCATCATTAGCAGAATCACTAGAGTTCATAGGAAATTGGAATAAAAGATCTCTGGGTTTTTATTATTATTGCACCATTCACTTTTGAACATTTTTTTTTCACACCCTCAAACTAGGATTTAGATTTATTCTCAACTTTAAAAGGGGTAAAGCAAAATTAAATTCTCTCTCTTTTTTTTTTCTTTTTTTTTTCTTTGAAGATGCATTATTCAACCCTTTCATCACCAATATTACAAATTCCAATTCATTTCCAATTTAAATGTGCTCAACATTAAGACATAGCACACAAAATACTAAAACACAAAACACTCGTCTCAATGACTCAAAAACTAAGGATTGAACCGTCTTCTCCTCACCTTGATGATAGTGGCCTTGGATTTGATCCATCCACCTAATGATCCCTTTGTCTGTTTGTGACAAAAAGGGGGAGAGTTTTTGAGCGGGCTTTTGTTTAGTTTTTAGGTTGTTTTTAGGTTTGTTAGTTTTTAAAGTTGTTTATTGCTAAATCAAGGGAAATGAATGTATATGGTTTTTTTTTGTAACCTTGACTGTTTGGATCTGTTGTAATGAACTGAATGTTGAAATGATCTGAATGTTGAACTTTCTCTGACTATCAATACAATTTGGTGTTTTATGGATGTTTGTAGCATTATTTCCGCTTGATATATTACATATGTTTTGTCAATATGCTACTTTACCTATTCAGTTCATTTTATGCTGCATAAGGTTGTTTGTGAAGCGTGTGCAGGTTTAACAGAGCAAGATGGATGTGAAATGTATGATTCTTCAGTCATGGTTGGTTTTTGTTTAGCTTTGTTTATATAATTGTACAAGTGAGGGGGAGTGAATCTTGTTTCAAGGTTTCTTAGATTCATTTTCTTTTTCTCTTGTTTTATATTTTAGTTTTGTCACGAAACTGCCAAAGGGGGAGATTGTTAGGTTTAGTGTTTGTGTGTTGGCTTGTTTTGTTTCAAAACTTGGTTTGGGATTGTACATTTATAGATGTGTACTGATGATCACAAGTGAAGCTGTGCTAAAATGATTTTATATCTTCATGGATTAGGATGGTAAGTGACCTAGTGACCTAAGGATTGAACCTAGGAGGTTAGATCCCATTATATTCCTGTTTAAACTTGTAAAAATCAGGGTTTATGAATACTTGGATCGATCCAAGGTTGACCTGGATCGATCCCATGTTTATACCTTTGAAAATTGGGAGTTTAGGAATACTTGGATCGATCCAAGGATGACCTGGATCGATCCAAGGTTGACCTGGATCGATCTCATGTTTGCATCTTCACATTTCATATTTGGAAATTTGAAAATTGGCCAAGCTGGATCGATCCAAGCCTTGGCTGGATCGATCCAGTTTCGTGTTAAACTCTATTACAGAATGCTGTTTTTTGGCCAATTCAATTTGGATCGATCCAAGTCTTGCCTGGATCGATCCAAGTTCGTGCAAACCCTAATTCTGCCTAATTTTTACCCTGTTTTCTCATTGGTTACTGATCACACTATAAAAGGAATAGGTCACTCGAGATTCTAGTGACCTCAGCCGCCAGAAAAGATTTCCATTCTTAGACCTATCTTGATTCTTCACTTGTGGGCTGTTGTTCTTACTTTCTAAATTGAGATTGAGCTTGAATATTCATTATTTGATCATGGACTCTTCTTAGAATGGATTAGAAACCTTGGAAACCAAATTTACATACATATTGTGAGAATCATCTGTGGAGATAGGATCATTTTCATGGCTCTTGGATGAAGACATCAAGAGTGAGACTACTTGTGTAGTTGATGAGCAAGCTTTGAAGAAGGAGGACTCGATGGACTGAGTTGATGAGATCTCAGTACACTATGCCATGGGTTGATGAGATAGAGTGTATGGTATAATCTCTATAACTCTTCTTTCATAGTGGATTGCTCTTGTTCTCCCGTGGTTTTCTCCCGAAAGGGTTTCCACGTATATCGTGTGTTAGTTCATTATTTGTTGATGTGATTTCTAACTATCAAGAAGGATGGAATGATTCTTGTGTTCATGGATCCCTCTTGATAGTTGATTCATTCTGTGTTCTTCGATCTACATGTTACTTGATATTTACATTCAACTCAAACCATGTTTCTTGAGTGTGGCTGATTTATCTTATATTTGTTGCTTGAATTTAAAAGTGGTGAAATTCTTGTGATCTAGTAGGGATTAGTTTTTTCAGGTGTCATGACTCAACTCCGCACAAATCCCACAGACCTCATTAACAGGGCAATGAGGAATCCTAGATGTTTGGCCCTGAGCGGCAAGCAATTAATCCAATTTCTTGGACAATGCCGCTACTTGCTGATTCATCACAGTACTACTCTCTACCTCATATACACCTTATTTCTTAAGCAAATTAGAGGACGTAGATGACCCTTTATCGTTCTGACTCATTGAGGCCATGGGTAGAGAATCCTCACTGAGAATCTCATACAATTCCCAAGCCTCATCAATACTCTTCCTGAGAATTGCACCCCCACTCGCAGCATTGACTAGACTCTTGTCCTTAATACACAAACCCTGAAAGAAGGATTGGACAACTTGCCAGTTGGAAATGTCATGGCGGAGACACGACCTAAGGAGCTCCTTCATCCACTCCCAAGCCTCATGAAATGGTTCACCCTCACGCTGGACGAAGTGGGTAATGTTATACCATATTTAAGCGGTGCAACCTATGGAGTAAAACCTAGTTAGAAAGAGTTTTTAAAGCTCCTCCCATGTAGTGACAGGTTCTAGGGTCCTAAGAGTATTAATCCATGCTTTTGCCCTATCCCGCAGAGAATACGAGAATAACAAAAGTTTCAAAGCATCAGCACTGAGGCCTAGAATCTTTATCGTGGAACAAATTCCTAAGAACTCAGTTAAATGGTTGTATGGATTCTCCCTATCCAACTTATAAAAGGTCGGTAGCATCTGAATAGTAGCATGCCGAATCTCATACTGTACATTTGCTATGTTAAGAATTTGTATACACGAGGGTGGAGTCAAAGTACAAAGCATAGAATGGTCCCTTAAAAGCCTAGGTGCTTACTAAGCTTGCAGTGGGTCCGCAGTTGTGCTTGAACTGAAATTGTGGTGCACAATAGATTCCCAAGCGTAGGAATCCACCGGTCGTCAAGCAATAAATACTGAGGGAGTCCCCAGGTCATATCCACAGGGAGTGGAACAGATCTAAATGATCCTTAGGTGTTGCTAACCAAGGAATGCAAAAGAAAGTGTAAAATCATGGGGGTTTTGATTGATGTTGAGTGTTGTTTATACTAAATGATGAAAACTTGCAAAAGGAAACTAATTAAGTTAAGTGAAATGAGTTCTATGGATTCATTCCTTCCAAACCTTTGATATATGATTTCTCAAACATATGCTCAATCAAGAGTCCATTTACTCCATGGTCTTGATTGGAAGATTTAACAATGGAGGCACAAATAAAGTGAAACGAATGATAAAATGAAGTTCAACCCTCTTTTTGACATTTTAGCAAACATGTGGCATGCATATGTGCTCAATATCCAATTATAACAAGTCATGAAATGATATTGAATATGATACTACAAAGGTTCAAAAGATGTAGCATTTTCACAAACATGTAGCATGCATATGTGCACAATAACCAAACATAACAAGTCATACAATGATCATGAATATGAAACTACAAGGGTTCAAAAGATGAGAGAGCATTTAAACATCATTTCATTGACATTAATAGTTCTACAAGTGAGAAAATACCATTTATCTAGAGTTTGGAGAGGAAATCCACCATAGAACTCACCTTTGAGGTGTTTAGCTAGCCATCCAAAGAAGTAAATGCAAGAAACTTGAAATGAAAGCTATTTACATTACATGAGAATGAAAATACAAAGTTTAAGTACTAAATCTAAAGATTACAAATGAAAGAACCCAAGAAAAATGCTAAACTAACACTAAACTAAGCTAATCCTAAGCTAAAAAATAAAGAACAACTAAAATCCTAACCTAAACCTAAGAGAACAATGGAGGAACCTCTAAAACTAAGTGCGAGAGCTTCAAAATGGCAAGAAAATGCCTTTAAACAGGCCCCCAATTTGTGCCCTTGAAATCCCCACATTGCCCCTCAACAAATGAGCAAATTATAAGTGAAAAACGCAGATTTCATGCTTTGGTACCGTTACCATGGGTTGTGGTATCGGTGAAAAATGTTTCTGGAGCTTAAAAACCGATTTTAAATACTTGGCACCGGTACCACAAAAAGTTAGTACCGGTACCACCTCCCAGATTCTCCAAAAATGCCTTGAAATGCCTTAAAATGCCTTGCGAATGCCTCCGACTTCAAATGGTCATATCTCTCTTGTCCGGAGTCGGATTTGGACGTTCTTTATATGCACGTGAAGCTTGAGAAGTCTTCTTTCCAACCATAGTGGTTTTATTGTCTAATTCAATCTGGAGAGAAATAAATTTTCCAAAATGTCCAGATTGGTCACTTTTTGCACTTCACGACTTCATTTGCCCATATCTCTCAAACCACTTGGCATTTAGCTTTGAAATTTGATATGTGGCATCTAGACACACTTAGAAGTATGTCCTATAAGTCCCATGACCTTTGAAGACTTCCCAGGCTTGACTCGAAGCTCTCACTTTGCATGCAAAAAGCATCCATTTTATTGCATTTTTCCTACAAGGCATGGAAAAACAAGAAAACATAAAAAACATCTATTTATAAATATAAATGGCTCAAGTATGCACAAAATGATGGGAATAATGCAATATAAATATGCAATTATAAGGTGCAATCTGTTAGAACTTTATTCCAAATATTCTGTAATTTTAATCAAACTGTAAAACTGAACAATTAAATAAAACTGTAAAATACTTACTTGTGTACTCCTTCCTTATTGTAGAATTTTTAAGTCAAGGCAAGTGTTAAACACTCTTTCCTTAAGACAAATTTCATCCCTCCAAATGGTGCTTAGAGTTGCAGAACGTTTGCCTCCCAAGATACAATGACTTCAATACTCCAAAGAAAGCACTTCAATTGGAGTATTCCAACGAATCAAAAGGCTTATTTTCTCTCTCTCAAATACAATGTAGAAATGCAATGAAAATTAATTTATCAAATGGCTTAGACCATGTCCTATTTATAGACTCAAAGGTGCCTCTACAAACAGACACCATGAATAGACACAACTCTATGTAAGGACACTATGAATAGACGTGACCCTAAAGAACAGTCACGACTGTTCGTTAATAGTCACGACTATTCATGTTCAATTTTTATTCAAAATATAACAATCCCCCACATGAATAAAAATTGGCTGGTTAAATATGCATGGACTCGAATGAGAGCGAAAAACGAAAAACATCCGCATCAGGCGAGGTAGCTTTTGGCTTTGAACTTTCCTTAGTGAAAGACTATCGGATATGCTCGCAAATCAGTGAACACGATGTCTTTAACTGTTCAGCTTTTTATGCATACCAAGACAATAGTCCTCACACGAATCATCTTCTAACAAGCTTAGTTCTAACAATTGTGTTCATTTTCGCCCTGAACAAACTTGGTTTCACGAGTGCTCTAGAGAATTTAGCCTTCTCGTTCTCATAGAAGCGGCCCCTTCACACTCGGATAGGTGACATCTTATTAAGAATATCCTGCTATATTCCCTTTGAAATTCAAAGTATAAGATTCATTAAAGGCATAGCTTATCCTAATATACACTGCAGGCATCACTTTTTCATCATAGAAATGGGTAAGAGATTTCTCTCCTATAATGATATCCTCTAGTCCCCCACAATTAGGTTGTCCCTTTGAACCTAGTTCTTGGGATCTCCAGTCTGCTAGGTAGGGTTTCCATCATGGCGAACTTTATATAATAGACTTTAAGCCCATTCCCCTAGATGAGTTATACACCTGCTCTCTGTTCAAACCTTTAGTTAATGGATTCGCTAGGTTCTCTTTTGACCTTATGAACTCTATGGTGATAACACCATTTGAGAACATTTGTTTTACGGTATTATGTCTGTGATGAATATGTCGAGACTTACCGTTGTACATGTTACTTTGTGCTCTACCAATTGCTACTTGACTATCACAATAAATACAAATTGGTGGCATAGGTTTAGACCACATTGGAATATCTTCTAAAAAGTGACGAAGCCACTCTGTTTCTTCTGTTGCTTTATCTAAAGCAATAAACTCAGATTCCATTGTAGATCTAGCAATGCACGTTTGTTTTGAAGACTTCCAAGATACTGCTCCACCTCCAAGAATGAATATATATCCACTTGTGGATTTAGAATCTTCTGTATCAGATATCCAATTCGCATCACTGTATCCTTCTAACACAGCTGGATATCTTGAATAGTGTAACCCATAGTCCATAGTATATTTTAAATATCTAAGTACTCTTGTAATTGCAGTCCAATGTTCTACACTAGGGTTACTTGTGTATCTACTCAATTTGCTAACTGAGTATGCTATATCTGGTCTTGTACAATTCATTAGGTACATTAAGCTACCTATGATCTGGGAGTACTCTAATTGAGATATGCCTTTACTAGTATTTTTTGATAAATGTATATTAATATCTATAGGTGTTTTCACAGGATTACAGTCAAATTTATAAAATCTCTTTAATATTTTCTCAATATAGTGTGCTTGAGATAATATTAATCCACTATTTATTCTAGAAATCTTTATTCCTAGTATAACATCTGCAACACCTAGATCTTTCATATCAAAATTATTGTTCAACATTTTCTTAGTAGCTTTAATGATATTATTATTACTACCAATAATAAGCATATCATCCACATAGAGACATAACAAGATATAGCCACTTGTATTCGATTTAATGTAGACACACTTATCACATTCATTTATCTTGAAGCCATTTGACATCATAACTTTGTCAAATTTTTTGTGCCATTGCTTCGGAGCTTGTTTTAATCCATACAAGGACTTAACAAGTCTACATACTTTCCTTTCTCTACCAGGAACAACAAACCCTTCTGGCTGTTCCATGTAAATCTCTTCATTTAATTCACCATTTAGGAAAGCTGTTTTAACATCCATTTGATGTATCTCTAGATTATGCACAGCTGCAATAGCTATTAACATTCTAACAGATGTTATTCTCGTAACAGGTGAATAGGTGTCGAAATAATCTTCACCTTCTCTTTGTTTAAAACCTTTAGCTACTAATCTAGCTTTATACTTGTCAATTGATCCATCAGCTTTCATTTTTCTCTTGAATATCCACTTACATCCAAGAGGTTTACTTCCCTGAGGAAGATTCACAAGTTCCCATGTATGATTATGCATAATGGATTCAATTTCACTGTTTATAGCCTTTTTCCAAAAAGGTGCCTCTAGTGTAGACATTGCTTCTTTAAAGCTTTGAGGCTCATTTTCTAATAAATATGTTAGAAAATCAGGACCATAAGATTTTGAAATCTTTGCCCTCTTACTGCGTCTAGGTTCACTTAGATCTTTATCAAAATCTTTGCCCTCTTACTACGTCTAGGTTCACTTAGATCTTTATCGAAATCTTTGCCCTCTTACTGCGTCTAGGTTCACTTAGATCTTTATCTTTACTAGTCGCAGTGTCATAAGTTCTTTTTACAGAACTTATCTCTCGTGAATTTTTGTATGGAAAAATATTCTCAAAAAATTATGCATCCCTAGCTTCAATAATCGTATTTTCATGAATATCAGAAATTTCTGATTTATGAACTAGAAATCGATATGCACTACTGTTATAAGCATAGCCAATGAATATACAATCAATAGTTTTTGGTCCAATTTTAACCCTTTTGGGAAATAGAACCATAACCTTAGCTATACACCGCCACACCTTTAAAAATTTATATGTAGGAACTTTATTTTTCCATAGCTCATAGGGTGTTTTATTAGTTTTCTATGAGGTATCTTGTTCAGGATATAATTTGCAGAAATAATAGCTTCCCTCCACATGTTCTGTAGTAATCCAGAACTATTCAACATGGCATTCATCATTTCATTTAAAGTTCCATTTTTCCTTTCTGCAACTCCATTCTGTTGAGGAGAATAAGGAGCTGTGGTTTGATGTATAATCCCATTATTTGAGCAAAACTCACTGAATGGATCAGATTCATACTCACCACCTCTATCATTTCTAAGAACTTTAATTTTCTTGCCAAGTTGATTCTCAACCTCATTTTTATAATGTATAAACATAGCTTGTGCTTCATTTTTACTTCTCAACAAGTAAACATAACAGTATCTAGTGCAGTCATCAATAATAGTAATAAAGTACTTTTTTCCAGCTTTAGTTTGTATGAATTTTAAATCACATAAATCACTATGAATCAAATCTAGAGGTTCAGAATTCCTTTCAATTGAATTAAAAGGTTTTCTTGTCATTTTATATTCCACACAAATTACACATTTATGACTATGATCAATATTAAATTTAGGCAAGTAATTTAGCTCAACTAATTTATTCAAAGAATATTTATTAACATGCCCTAATCTACCATGCCACATATCATAAGATTCAACAATATAAGCAGAAGATATATCTTTATTAATTTTAGGAATAATAGTTATTACATTTAGCTTAAATAGCCCATCATTTAAGTACCCTTTCCCTACAGACATCTCATTCTTTGTAAGAATAAATTTATCAGACACAAAAACCAGCTTGAAACCATTCTTGTTCAATAATGACCCTGATATAGAATTCCTCCTAATATCCGGCACATGCAACACATTATTCAGAGTAAGCTCTTTTCCTGATGTCATCTTCAGAATTATCTTTCTAACTCCTTGAAATTTGGAAATAGATGAGTTACCCATGAAGAGATCACCTTGTTCTTTTGATTGATATTCTGAAAACATTTTCTTATCATAACAAATATGACGAGTAGCACCAGTGTCCACCCACCATTCTCTTCCATTGACTATGAAGTTAACTTCAGATACCACAGCAGAAATATCAATATCTTTTATTGTATCTGAAAGCTTCTCCATCTCTGTCATGTTAGCTTGACGTTGATTTTCTTGATTTTTTCGATGACGACAATCTCTTGCAAAGTGCCCTTGTTTGCCACATACAAAACATTTGCCTTTGACCCTCTTTATGTTGTTGCCACCTTTGTTACCTTGAGACTGACCTTGGCTCGAGTGCTTCCTCTTCTTATTCTTGTGCACTTGTTCAACTACATTTGCTTTAGATTCATAACTATTTTTACCATTATTCTTTTCAGAATTCCGGTTGTCTTCTTCAATCCTTAATCTCATGATTAAGTCTTCAAGACTCATCTCTTTTCGCTTGTGCTTTAAATAATTTTTAAAATCTTTCCAAAGTGGTGGAAATTTTTCAATAATTGAAGCCACTTGAAAAGATTCACTCAAAGACATATCTTCAGCATGTATCTCATGTAAAAATATTTGAAGCTCTTGAACTTGACTTACGACAGTCTTTGAATCAAGCATCTTGTAGTCTAGGAATCTCCCTACAACGAATTTTTTCAATCCGGCATCTTCCGCTTTGTATTTCTTATCCAAGGAGTCCCAAAGTTCCTTTGCAGTCTTTAATGGAGAATATACATTACATAGTATATTATCCAAACCATTAAGTATGTAATTCCTGCACAAGAAATCAGAATGGTCCCATACTTCCTTTGCCGCGATAGTGATCCTATCAATCTCACCCTCATTGAGAACAGGAGCAGTTTCATAGAGAAACTTTGCAAGATTCAAAGTGGTAAGATAAAACATCTTCTGTTGCCATCGCTTAAAATCTTCACCCTTGAATTTTTCAGGTTTCTCTCCATGTGCAGGAATAGGTGTATGTGCTACTTAAGTTGGCACATTAGTAATGACAGTATTACTAGTATTACTAGCCATTTCTGTTATAAACAAAAATGCAATAATACTTTAAACACTTGTATAGACAGAAATTAGCAATATACTAAATACTAGAATTCAACTATTTTGTAGAAACAGAATTTTTTTAAAAACTCACATAAAATATTTTGAAACAAAGTAGAAGATTAAATAAATAAATAAATAATTTGTCTTAAGATTGTTAGAACTTTATTCCAAATATTCTGTAATTTTAATCAAACTGTAAAAATGAACAATTAAATAAAACTGTATAATAGAACAATTAAATAAAACTGTAAAATACTTACTTGTATACTCCTTCCTTATTGTAGAATTTTTAAGTCAAGGCAAGTGTTAAACACTCTTTCCTTAAGACAAATTTCGTCCCTCCAAATGGTGCTTAGAGTTGCAGAACGTTTGCCTCCCAAGATACAATGACTTCAATACACCAAAGAAAGCACTTCAATTGGAGTATTCCAAAAAATCAAAAGGCTTATTTTCTCTCTCTCAAATACAATGTAGAAATGCAATGAAAATTAATTTATCAAATGGCTTAGACCATGTCCTATTTATAGACTCAAAAGTGCCTCTACAGACAGACACCATGAATAGACACAACTCTATGGATGGACACCATGAATAGACACAACTCTATGTAAGGACACCATGAATAGACACAACTCTATGTAAGGACACTATGAATAGACGTGACCCTAAAGAACAGTCACGACTGTTCGTGAATAATCACGACTGTTCGTGAATAGTCACGACTGTTCGTGAATAGTCATGACTATTCATGTACAATTTTTATTCAAAATATAACACAATCAAGCTGCCCTAGCATGATTATCAACTGTATCTCAGTATCTCCCATCGAAGAAGTAGACTCTGATTCTATATTAGTACGAACAGACGCCCTAAGAGTCGTCAAGGTACTTTCTAACTCTGGGTCGAATGGTTGTAAATCACAAGACAAAAACCTTCTACCGTGCATACAAAACGACACCCCCCAACTAGATGGAATGCAATGAATGTAATGTAACATGAGAAATAGAAAAAGAAAAGAAAAGAAAGACTAAGGTGAGAAGATACTCCCCTCGATCCTGATTGCTAATCTTTATGCGGTCTTATCCAAAACTTTGGCACCTGGGCAATTAATTTTTTTTTTTAGCAAATAGCCTTTTTGGCCTTAGCGCGCAAAATCCTGATTAACACCTGCAAATCAAACAATCTTAAAAGAGAGAAGTGAAGAATCAATAGAAAAATGAAATAAAAATCCTAAACTACAACTAAAACTAAATTCACTATAATTTCTATAACCGTGCTATAGTTCCCGGCAACGACGCCAAAATTTGATCGTGCCAAACAATGGAGGTTACTCCTCGTTAACAATCAAAATGAATAATAAAAAGCCTTGGGTATTTCGAATCCACTTGATTAAGGGTTTACCATGTAAGCAATTAAAGCTAGGGTCTCAATTTGTTTATGAATGGTGATGACCTAAACTACAAAAATAAGTCATTAAGCATATTATGCGAACACCCGTTTAGTAAGATTCATCCAAACAAGGCATAACCTGTCACGCAAAGCATGCACAGGTTATCCAAGTAAGGCATGAACAAACTGAACGAATGTAGGAATATTCGATGAAAACTATTGCACAACTAATGTAATTGAAATCACAGAAAACAATTGCATTTATGAAAATATACTAAGAACGAATTACATGAAAAGTAATCTCCCAAAGTTGTACAATTGTCACAAACTAAATATAAAACCCAAAACCCTAATCAAAACACGACAAACCTAATAATCAAGCTTCATCTAACACCCAAGAACGGAGTTTAGTTGCCCATGATTGGAGTAGAATCGCCAACAAGCTCCATTCCAAGCTTGTGCATCCAAAAATCCAAAAAGAAAAATGAGAGAGTAGAGAAAATGATGAGAGAGAATCAATGGAATCCAATAGAGTCTTCCCTTAGGTCTAGCCAACGCTAAATAATCTTAAAAGAATGTTTAAATATTGTATAGAGACCTACTAAAAATAAACTCTTCAAAAATTGCATTAAAAGTTGAGAAAAAATGCGGGCACGCTTTCCAAAATGACCTCTATCTATAGTCTATAGAATATCTATCGATAGAGGGTCATGGCACGCTTTCCAATGCAACCTCTATCGATAGTCTATAGCATGTCTATCAATAGAGGGTCATGGCAGGTCATGATTTTCTGCAAAACAATCCACCAGAGACTAGGCTCTATCGATAGAGAGAGAAATGTCTATCGATAGACATCCTCTATCGATAGAACATCGATAGAGTTTCTATCGATGAACTCAAGTTTCCTCTTTTAACTTCCAATTTACTTCCAAAAGCTCCCTAAAGCCATCCTAACATCCTTTTGATGATTTTACCTTCCAATTGACTTCGCTTTTAGCTTCATCCGAGCGCAAATACAAGAAACCAACCTCGACCGTGCCTAAAATGCCATTTTTATGAAGAATTTCTACAAAACAAGACAAAACATTAAATTCATGATTTATATCTTGTAACGCCCCAACCTAACAATCGTACCGACCCTTCCGGATAGGTCAACACGTGTCAAGATAGAGGTACAACCTGACCTGCTCATCCATATATCCTCACGAGAGTCAAGAAAAATAGGCATAATTAACAATATGAAATGTCATGCTTATACAAATGTCCCAAACGTCTTATAAATTAATAACAAATCAAAAGATAATAATGCCAACATCCCTGGCAGATAGGTTATGCCACAATCAGTGACAAATCCTAATATTAAGGAAAATATAAATAATACACATCTAGTAACTATGTAAGTCCTAATGCAGAATATATCATACAGCAATCCAACAACCCTCGAGCAAAAGCTTGTCCAAACCAAGAATGCAAACCCAAGCCAACCTGAAATCTGCTGCATAAAGTAGGGGTGAGCTTCAACGTGCTCAGTAGGAATAAGGTAACCTCTACTAATAACAACAATACAATGATACATGGAATGTTTTAAACAAACAAAGTTTTCATAATGTTTATGAAACAATAATAAAGCAATTATAAGCATGTGTGGACTTTCAGTGAAAAATAATTAATCAAGTTGTTCCATATGTCAACTATCCATCTTATATATCTCACCATATCATCCACATCCATCAAAACCAGGCTCGTGAGCGTATTACAAGTTACTGGTTCTTGGCTAACCAGCCACCGGTACCAGCGTAACCAAAACCGACCACTACGGGGTCTGACCTCTCGAGAGAAACCGATCAATTGCCTAGAACACATGGCCAACTGTCGAGCCACTACGGGGCTATAAACTTCGGGTCCGCACTAAGGCTCCACCCAGGACCATAGGCCCTTATAAAGAAACCTCCCTGTGATACAAACCGAGCCAGAACCATGCATAGCAGCAAGAATATATATACATTCAAACCAATTTCCAAAGCGAGTTGGTAAAGCTGTTTATGAATGGCATATAAACGTGTCAAAACATTGTTTTAAAATCAATCATAACCCTTATCCAAAATCAGGTGTGAAGTAGTTAAACCATATGCCATCATAACGTGTATATATATATAGGAACAATTCTCAAGGCACGTAACCTTTCAAATAAGAATACACTTTCAAAATCATGGCTTCCTTATATCATTTTCATTTTTAACCTTCAGTTTAGTCCAAAATCAGGGGAACGTTTGGTTAAAGTATCTCACAACTTTCCATCGTTAATCGTTTCGAAAATAAACCAAGCATATAATTATAAAGTCAACATCTCTGTCATATTTACATAAACAATGCCACCATATGCCTATTGTTATAGGTTTCCATGATATTTTGTGATAAAAGAGTCTATTCCCCAGTTTACATACATATCGCATTAAATTATAAACAGTAAGCCATGAGATGTTAACAAATTCTCAAAACATATTATTTCTGTGCCTTGGTTTCATTTCGTACAAGTACCACACAATTCAACAGTTTTTAAATCAGTGTATTCCATGTATCTATTTATCAATTCGATAAACAACGGGGTTTCTCAAGCATTCATAAATCATAATGTCCAAATGTGTTTAATATTCTCGAAGTTCTCAAAATAGGTATAAAATAATCATATCATTATCAGAAGTAAAAGGTTACTTATCCCTACCTCAATGCAATTGTGGTTTCGAACCCCTGTGGCTCCACGAGCCTCCCAATGCAATGCTTGATGCACCCAATGCAAGTGGTCCTCCAAAGGACCCAATCAACACTGAGAAACAAACAATGATGAAAGCAAGAAAGATCAAAAGAAATCACAAACATCCACAGTTCAAAAGAAAAGCAATACAACTCTCAAAACTGCTCATTGGCGACCCTAAGGTTTAAAACCCCAAAATGCCAAACAAAAGGACTTAAAACTTCCAAAATATATCCCCAGATGTGTCTAGATACCTCACGTTGAATTCCATGGCCAAAAGCAAAGCGAAACGGAAGAAATGGGCCAAATAAGACAAAATGCGCACACGAGGGGCAAATCTGGTATTACCAAAATAACTCTCTCCAAAAATAATTTGACCTCAAAACCATAAAATTTAGAAAGTAGACTTCATAAGCTTTCCGTGCATATAAAGAACGTCAGAAACGGATACCGGATGTGAAAGTTATGAGCAAAACAATTTTTTAAGAGAAAAAAATGCATTAAAATAACCTTGGATTTGTACATCTCATCTCCATTA